>JAFFJZ010000104.1:0-259495 GCA_018340375.1 Gonatopus flavifemur
CGGATGAGTTTTTGAAGAAATATTTTTTAGTGTTGTTCAAGTAAAGTTATTGAAAGATACCAAGCAGACTACATTTAACAGAACAGTGCATATATACAGAGGCATGAAACATGACTGCTGTCAGTTACAGCCTGTAACTAGTGTAATATAGAAGAAGATATTTTTCATATATTGAGCGAATGTAATTATTTAGATACAGTGAGGGAAGTGAGGCTACATGAGCTCAATCTTTTGGATTGAACAATGTAAACTTTTATACATACGTTGAATAAATCGAATAAACAAATATATAAAAAAAAAACTATAAAACCTATCAATAAGAAATGAACCATGTGTTTTCGTCATCAGTCACATTTTCGATAATGTACAGATATTTTTCCACATCTACCATTTACATCCTTATTTTCATGTAAAATCTGAAATGATACTTCAATTATTCCTTGCAGTTCACATCCTTTATATCCAATATATAATTCAGAGTATGTAATTACAAACAAAATCTAACTTATATAGCAGAGATTAGGAATTTGAATTGCACGAGGTCCATGAAGTATCTTTTCGGATTCTGCATAAAGATGATGATATAGATGGTGGTTGTAGAGAAAATACCTGTGAAATATCAAAAATTTTGAAGAGATTCTTTACAAGATATTCTGCTTTCATAATTCTTTTGATATTATAATGTCTTTTTTATCCACAAATATTATAATGAAACAGATGATTGGATCTTATTGATAGTTTTTATACTTTTTTTCATACATTTGTTCAATCAAAATTTGATCAATATATTTATGTAAGTTTACATTGTTCAATCTAAAAGATTGAACTCAGGTAGACAGGAAAGGATTCCTCACTTATATTCGCTCAATATGTGAAGAATACCATCTTCTATATTACATCAGTTACAGGCTGTAACTTACAGCAGTCATGTTTCATGCCTCTGTATATATGCACTGTTGAAAAAATGTAGTCTGTTTGGTATCTTTCAATAACTTTACTTGAACACTAAAAAATATTTCTTGAAAAAACTCATCTGAATTACAAAATTAGTTTTGTTCAAATACTGCAATAAGCGTAGAAGAAATAAATTCATATTCTCAAAGTTTTATGCTTGACGTAGGAAGAATAAACTTTTTCTAGAAAAGTCCTACACTCTACGTGGTAATATTACAAACTTATGCTTTCCAAGAAAAGTTCTCAAAAAATCACTCCTACGTCGAACATAAAACTTTGAGAATATCAATTTGTTTCTCCTACGCTCAATGTAGCACTTGAATAAAACTCATTTTGGCATTTAGATGAGTTACTTACAAGAAATATTTTTCAGTGTTGCTCAAGTAAAATTATCAAAACATATCAAACAAACTACATTTTCTTAAAAGTGCATATATACAGAGGCATGGAACATGACTGCTGTAAGTTACAGCCTGTAACTGATGTAATATAGAAGATGGTATTCTTCACATATTGAGCGAATATAAGTAAGGAAAGGGAGTCCACCTGAGTTCAATCTTTTAGATTGAACAATGTAAACTTACATAAATATATTGATCAAATTTTGATTAAACAAATATATGAAAAAAAGTATATCAATAAGATCCAATCATCTTTTTCATGTTATAATATTTGTGAATAGAAAGACATTATAATATCGAAAAGAATTATGAAAGCAGAATATCTTGTGAAGAATCTTTTCCAAATTTTTGATATTTTACAGGTATTTTTTCCACTACCACTATTTACATCATCATCTTCATGCAGAATCCGAAGAGATACTTCATGGACCTCTTGCAATTCAAATTCCTAATCCCTGCTATATACACTGAAAAAACTGTTTTGTTGAAACAACCAAACGTTTTGTTGAAATGTGATCAACCAAAGAATTTGGTTATGCCAAAAATTTATGTTGTTTCAAGTAGTCATGTAGTATCATAGTATTTCATGAAGTATCATTTCAGATTCTGCATGAAAATAAGGATGTAGATGGTAGATGTGGAAAAAATATCTGTACATCATCGGAAATTTGGAAGATTCTCTATCAAGAGACGCCAAGTATATGAAAAAACCCTGAAAAAAAGATGTATAAGTATTTTTTTTATTTTAAGTGAAGAAAGCAGAAGTCGTCCGCTACCGTGTATCTTTTACTGCTCAACCGAGATTTAACCTCCTGAAAAAATGTTCAATGCACACCCTGGTTAAACAATCCGATTGAATCCGATAAAAAAAAATTTTATCGGAATGAATTGAGTTTCTGCATCGGAAATTTCCTATTGAAACCAATAAAATAATTTTTAACTGGATTTAATCGGCATTTTCCCTGGTGAAAAAATCCGATAAAAAAACTTATCGGAATGAATTGATTCCTGCATCGCGATTTTCTTATTGAATTTTATTGGTTGTTAACCCAACCAACGAACGGTTTATATGCATTATATACGCGCATTTGACATCAATTAAACAAACATATATATCATTTATTCAATCATTACGTATGACAAATTATTGCTGAAATAAATTCAAACGATCATTTATGTGTTATTAACATGGTGATCACCCATCCACCTTGTACCGCAGTTGTCGTTGCTTAACCTAGAAGATCGATCTGGAACGACCGCTCGCTCGATGCCGTGGTTCGCTTCCTATCAATGTGAACTAAAGGACTGTCTTATGTCAGGGATGGGTGTCCTATAGTAATAAGATTCAATTGGTAATAGTCCATTGGACATATGAGGGATTGTATCGGTCTTAATGAGAGCATGGGAGTTCATTAATAATAAAAATCCCAATGAAGACCAAGAGAATATTTTCCAATTGGATTCAATCGGTATTTTATGATGGATGAAAAATTCCGATTGATATCAATACAATATTTTTCAATTGGATTCAATCGGTATTTTATCAATTATGAAAATTCTAATTGATACGAGTCATCACCATTGATAGGTATTTTATCATCAATAATAAGAATTCCGATTGATATCAATGAAATATTGTGTAATTGGATTCACTTGGTATTTTATGATCAATGAAAATTCCGATTGACGCCAATACAATATTTTTCAATTGGATTCAATCGGTATGTTATTAATTATGAAGATTCTAATTGATACCAGTCAAATATTTTTCAATGGCATCCAATAGGTATTTTATCAGTAATAAGAATTCCTATTGATACCAAGAAGATATTTTTCATTTGATTCAATAGGTATTTTATTGATCATTAAAATTCTAATTGATATCAGTGAAATATTTTTCAATAGAATTTAATGGGTATGTCATTAATCATAAAAATTCCAATTGATACCAAGAAAATATTTTCTCATTAGATTCAATGGGTATTTTATGATTGATAAAAAATTCCGATGGATACCAATAAGATATTTTTTAATTGGATTGAATCGGTATTTCATCAATCATGAAAATTTCAATTGATACCAGTCAAATATTTTTCAATGGGATCCAATTGATATTTTATCAATAATAATTATTCCGATTGATATCAATGAAATATTGTGTAATTGCATTCACTTGGTATTTTATGACCAATGAAAATTCCGATTGATGCCAATACAATATTTTCCAATTGAATTCAATCGGTATGTTATTAATCATGAAGATTCTAATTGATACCAGTCAAATATTTTTCAATGGCATCCAATAGGTATTTTATCAATAATAAAAATTCCAATTCGTACGAACACAATATTCTTTAATTTGATTTAATCGGCATTTTAATAATCATTACAATTATAATTGGTACCAGTAACATATTTTTCAGTGGGATCCAATGGATATTCCATCACTGATAAAAATTCCGATTGATACCAATGAAATATTTTCTAATTGGATTCTCTTGGTATTCTATGATTATACTTCCCCGTTCCAGCAACTTTCCCATTAGTTCCAATACATCGAGGTCACCAGGGATTCTGATAAAAAAAAATGATTTGATGCAATGAAAGAAATTTCAGAACTGAATCGGTCATTGCCGGTACATACCTATAGGACTTTAGAATCTGTAAACTTGCCTATTATTTTCAATAAATTTGAATGTTGGAATAATCCAATTAAAACCCATTGATCAATGAAATCGATACATCCTTAAATGCAGTCAGAAATCTCCCTTAAGAAACCCATTCATAATTCAATTTCACAAATTTTCCCATTAGTTCCAATAGATTGAAATTGTGGAAACTTCCGATAAAAACCGTTTGCCTGATGGAATGGAGAAAATTTCAATCAACCAATCAGATATCTCTTATACAGACCAATAGATTATGTGGAGTTTGATTAATTCCCATAAAATGCAGATTTTTTAATTGGTGAATCCCCGATTGAAACCTATAGAAAAGAGATTCCGATAAACTCTTATTGATTTTGAATCGGGGATTGAACTGTTCCGATTGATCCTATGCAGTCCGATTAATTCTGAATCGGTTTCTATCGGATCTTATCGGATTTTTTAATCAGGGCTAATGCGGTGGAATAAAGTCTAAAATTGAATTGGACATTTCTCATTCAATGCTATTGAATATTCAATCCCGTAAATATTCCTTTTATTTCCCATAAATTGCACTGAAAAAAATTTCATCGAAAATCAATTATATTTTGTTGTTAGGGTAACTGAATGTCATAGTCAAGTCAACGAATATATGATCAGATTGACAGTATAATCGTTGACTTGACACCATGATGGTTGATTCAACTGCATGTAGTGAAGTCAACAGTGTATGTAGTTGAGGCAACAGTCAGATTCGGTTGGATATATCCAATCGTATTCTACTGTTGAATCAACTATATCACCGTTGTCTGTACCCACCTTTCTTTCAGTGTGGGATGATCGAATAATCCAATTGAAACCTATTGACCAATGAAATAAACGAACCCAAATCGAATTGGATATTCTGGATAGAAACCCAGTAAGTCTTGAATTTTGTACAATTTTCCCATTGGTTCCGATAGACCGAAATCGCCGAAAATTCTGATAAAAACCGATAATTTAATCCGCTGAAAGGAATTCTGAATTCGAATTGGATATTTCTCATTCAATCCTATTCAATTTTCAGATCCGTAAATGGTCCTATTATTCCCCATGAATTCGGATAGTGGAATAATCCGATTGAAACCTACAGACCGATCAAATCTGTACGAACTCTAATCGAATTGGACATTCTTCATGAAAACCGATTAAATTTCCCATTACGTAACATTTACGATCGATCCCAATAGCTTTAGGTCATGGAAATTTCCGATAAAAACCATTTGCCTAATGAAATGGAGAAATTTTCATACTCTCAATCAGATATCTCTCATACAAACCGATTGATCACTGGAAGTCATATTAATTCCAATAAAACAAATATTTTTCTATCGGTAAATCCTCGATTCAATCCTATATATACCACGTTCCAATTAATTCCTATTCATCTTGAATCGGTAGTTGAGCCTCTCCGATTGACCCTATTCATTCTGATTAATTTCAAATCGGTTTTTATCGGTTTCTATTGGACCTTTTAACCAGGGCAATAACTCGACACGTATTGTGTGTTACAAAAAAATAACTACACTTTCATTATATAATACGATTACACACTTTCGATTAAGCACACTACGAACTTGATCAGTTCATCCGTTACCGAAATATAAACGTTTCAAGTTTTCATACGATCAAAACATCTTTTCGGAATTTCTGATTGATCGGTTTCTTCTTAACACGAAGACCTGTTATCCTTGAGGCGATTTCCAATGCTACAAAGATTTATTCTGTCTCTTTTTCTTTCTTCGAACGCCCAATAGTAGATCATTTGTTCTGTCTTTCTTTCTTCGAATGTCCAATAGTGGATCATTTGTTCATTAGTATGTAAAATATAATAACGTATAATAAGGTGCTTCCAATATTGTCCAAATGGTTTGTCAGTCTTTTGTAACCTGTACAATGATTGGTAGATAAATTTGTTTCCCTATAGAGTATATACATTGTAAATACGTAAACAAATATAACCTGTCAATGAGGCGATGTGTTGATAGGTTATTAAAATATTAAAAGAATAATTAAAAGATGAATGAATTACAGGTGACTACATTATTATTACAGATTACTACAGGTTTATACATTGTAAATACGTAAACAAATGAAACCTGTCAATGAGGCGATGTGTTGATAGGTTATTAAAATATTAAAAGAATAATTAAATTACAGGTGACTACATTATTACAGATTACTACAGGTTATTCAGAACAATGAAACATAAATAAACAACTCGAAATTATATATACTCTTATATATTACTTCAAAAAATTCATGAATTAATGAATGAATAAATGATGAAGAGGTTATTTGTAAAAAAAACAGAAAAAGTTGGAGAAAGGTATAAATAAATCTATGTGCTACATTCAGAAAATTGGAATATACACAGGTCAGCTCTGTATGATGGATTATTCATAAAATGCAAGATTCCTTTACAGGCAAAAGCATAGCGGATATATCATAATCCGTGACGGATAGTTAGCTACTGGTGGTTCTAACCGGAACCAGAGACGAATCATAGAAAATCATACAAGGTTTAGTCATGGAAAATAATTCAAATTTATAAATTCTAAGGCGAGAGCATATCGGATACATCATAATTCCTTCATGGACAGTCCGCTACTGTCCTATCCTCCTACTGGAGTCGTTGGCAGATGATCGAATGGATCATACGGAGTATGCTCAAGGGAATGATTCAAATTGATTCGCAATCATTCTATAGGCCAGAACATAACGGATATATCATAACTCCTGACGGACAGCCAGCTACTGTCAATTTCTCCAATTAGGATCGTAGACAATTGATGGAAAAGATCATACCAAGCTTGCTTGAGAAGTATTCAAGTTTATTCGCTATTTCTTCACAGGTAAAATTATAGTGGATATACCATACCCTTGATGGACAGTCCACTGATCTATACTATTTCCTAATAGAATCATGAGCAAATAATGAAACAGATGATATTGAGCCTGCTCCGAGAGAAGTGAATGAATGAAACATTGTCCTCCCTGCATACCCTGATCGACAATGACTATACTTAAGCTCAACTAAATAACTAAGCTCTAAAATAACTGTTCCAAATCTTTTTCATCTCTCTTCAGAGAGAAAACCATAAAGAGATGTCTGGTAAGAAAAGGTACGTTTAATATAATGTTATTGTCTTTGTAGTTTTGATGAAGATTATTATCTAATGGAACAGTCCATTGAATCTAATCAAATTTGATTAAGAATCAGACATCAATCAACTACATTGACTACAACAACAACAACACGAACTACATTCTACTGCATTGACTTCAACTAGAACATTGTACAAGATTCAGTAGGTTTCTTTGACAAAGGCTGGTATCGGATTCTTGAATATAAATGAAATTGATAGTATTGGTAGCTAACATACAGATCTATGGTATATTTGCTTTATTTTGTTTCATCTTCATCCACCTGTGATGGTATTCGATGAATCTAATAATAGTATCGGATAGATCTGTGATATATTCACTGCACTCTTGCCTTCGCTTCACTCGACTAAGAGGCCACTGAATGGAATTGATAGTGACAGCTATCGTCTAGCTAAATAGCTAGCGTACAAATTTATGATTCGTCTGCTTCATTTCTGCTTTGTCTCCATCCACTTGTGATTCTACTCCGAGAAACTGATGAGTCCAGTATGTCGTCAAGATCTGTGGCATATCTGCCGTGCTTTTGCCTCTAGACAAATCGTTTTGTTGAATTAATAGTTTTGATTTAGAATATTTGATATACTTCAATGTAGCTACAGTGCCTGGAGACCAACTTCAACCTTCAACGTTTTTCAAACTTCTTATATCTCATTGAGGTTGTGTCATGAACTCCTCATTCCAGAAATTTTTTATACTGCATTGGGGTTTTTGAATGATTCTACGTTCTGATTATATTTGATATTTGATGAATTGAAGACCCGGATGCAATAACTCGCCGAGCGCTCGAAACGCGTCTCGTTCTAAATCAGAGCTGACCCAAGAGGCATCGAAAAAAAAAGTCGGAATTTCGAAAAACTAAAAATACTGGGTAATAGGGCTTGAAAAATCAATACAAGTATCCGTTAACAATTTTTTTTCATGATCAATAGTTTTCGAGAAAAAAAATAAAAACTACCTATTTTTTAGTACTAATATTGATTGTTTTTCAATCTTAAACTCGCCGTAACTCGGGCATTTTTCCACTTATCAAGATGAACCTTGGAAATTCTGATTCGTAAGACTTCCCCGAAGACAACAATCTTTGGAAAATTCGCAAAAGTTAATAACAAATTGATAAATTTTTAATTCGAAGTAAAAACCACGTTTTGAACGCTTTGCGGCGCACGGGAGTTTGAAGAATTTTCGATTTGAGAAATGTTAAAGCGACAAAGTTGTTTGTCAATGTTCGAAGAAGTTTTCCTGAAATTTTCAGATCAATCGAGTGAAAAATGTGGAAGATATTAAACATTATGTACGATAAACCGTCCCGTTCGTCGCAACGGCCAGTGCTGTTCAACTAAGATACACGACATTGCATGCGCGATGGTTCTGAAGCGAGTGTTATTCGATATTATTCAGTGAAATCTTTGCCGATTTGTATCAAATTCATTATGTACATTCGTAATGCATCAGTGAAGCCCGTGATTCAGTTTAAATCTTGTAAAATTACCGCATTGATCAAATTTATTAGATACAGAAAGAAGAAACATGAATGTCAGAATTTTTGATTCTCGAGTTTTAAACAGAAAAATGATTTAGGTAGGTTTGGATTCCAGTGAACTTCAAGCGATAAAGTTGTTTCTCTATGTTTTATGAAGATTTGGTGAAAATTTGAAATCAAACAGAAAGGTAGTGAACAAGATATTCTAATTCAAAGTGACCGCGTGAGATGCGAGATGTTACGGTATCGCGTCAACCCATCTCGGGTGAAATGTTTATATGATTCGAGCCGCAATCTTTTATGTATCGTTGGATGAATATTTTTCCAATTGAAGAATCATTGAAGGAATTAAATAAAGTATGTTTATAAATGCACCTTCATGACTGAATTAATGGCGAAATGAAATTATATTTGAAAGATATCTCACGAAGAATAAATACAATGAAACGAATTCACATGACATGATTATATTTTGATGAAATAAATATATACACATAACAGAACAGGAATGATAAGAGTAAAGTTTTATTCTAGTTGTATTCAATGTTATGGCATAACCCAACACTATTTTTTCTTTGAATTTCTAATAGGAACTTTTGTAAATAAATCATCAAAAAACTGTTTCCCTTTCGCGCTTAAATACCTCATTAATTTTTTCACATCATTAACTTTTTCTGGACTTATACCAATACTCTCTGCCAGTTATGAGTTATTCAATAGATCATCGAATTTTATTGCAGATTCAATAAATTTAGTGTTTGGTTTTTCATTATAGCCGTAATAAATATCCATTTGACCATTTGGAAAATATGTGATTCTGACGCTCTTACTGATGTACAGATCTTTTGGCAATTTCACTTTGTCCTGCAGAAGTGGTTCGAAATCCTTAAACACATGTTCTGATTGCCTGATGACAGTGAACGGTGGATTTCTCGAATTCTCTATAAGTTGAATATAATCTTCATCAGTTTCAATTGTTTCTGTGTTTTTCTTTTTTTGCCCATATACTCCAAAATTTCTGTCACACGAACAATAAGAGTGACCACGAACTGGGAATAAATGCTGAATCTCTACTTGCAATTTCTCAGACAGCAATGAGAGAAAAGATAAAACCAAATAATTCTTATTCTGACCCCCACAACCGTCCGAAAATAGATAAATTTTATTATAACAATTCAATTTGAATTCTTTTTCTATCGCATCCAACACAAGATTACAGATTGTATTTCCACCTTTCTTAATAGTACCTTCCAAGAAGAAATACATATAACTCCTTTTATGGTTTCCAAAAACATGTACATTAAACACATGGAGCCAAATCAATCTGCGATAGAATTGTTCGGAAACAGGGATTTTTGGTAACGGCAAATTTTGTCCGAAATCAAATTCTAAACATAAAGCGTTTTTTTCTGATAACATAGTTTTCTTCAATTCCTATACATTCGAAAAGATATTCTAATTCAAAGTGACCGCGTGAGATGCGAGATGTTACGGTATCGCGTCAACCCATCTCGGGTGAAATGTTTATATGATTCGAGACGAATGTTTTCAATTTTATTTTGCTCAAACCCAAAGTTCAAATATAAAATATATCTTTCTGACCCCATAGTTTCTTTCGATTTCCCCTATGTGTGCACTTTATTTCTCAATGCTTCAATTCGGTTTTTGATACAACTACGTTCATGCTGTTTTCGTTTGTAACAAAATTCAAAATCCCTTCACCACTTGACGTGCATCATTTTCCAATGTCAGATGACACGTGATAATGTATTAAGTGATGTAAACAAAAGTATTGCTTAAAAGAATACCTTTGTATTGAAACAAAATCAACTCAGCGTTGGTTATCGAAAGGTGCTTTTCAAAAACATTCGATTGTAAACAAACCTACACCATTGAGCACTATAATATACAAAAGAAAGATAGGAAAAGAGATCCGCCGACAGAGTGAAATAAAATATTGTTTATTTATGTTTCTCTGTAATATATGCACCTTAACAAAACATGCGAGATTAATGTTTATCTGCTTCTTTTGGTCGCAACATACACTCAAGTATCTCTCTTACGTGAAATTTTGTTTACTGCGTATTCCCGTATATTGTAAAGTTCAATGACCTACACAAGTAATAAAACAAGTGACTGATGAACATCTCTTCTAACTAACTCAACTGACATATTCACCAACATTGATTTCATTTCGTCCCAACGCGTTTTTGTCAGTGAGAATTTTGCCTGAATTACTAAAAAAATCATCTCGTGTCATCCGATATTGAGAAATAATGTCAACTCCAGAAGATTCAAAATCTGGTCGCAAACGAAAGCGTAATGAACGTGGTTGGATCCGGAACCAAAATAAGGCATTGAAAAATCAGGTAAAAATTTTGTGCTAATTCTCAAATCCTTTGAATGTTCCCTAATTCTTGAGTGATTTAAAGTATCCTATATTGCAGGGACAAGCATATTCTTCACGTTCTGGAAAAGCAATCCCAGGCAAAACATTCGAGTGTGTTCAATCTTGCTGTCCCAAAGAATGTTTTCGTAAAATTGAAGTTTCGTAAAATTGAAGTTTGATGAAGAGGAAGTCCACAGATGTCAACGTCAATGATCCGAAACCGAAAACCCCAGTTTCATGAGTGTATTCCTTCCAATCTCAAAACATGAATGCGATAGTTTGTCAGAAATTTTTAACCACTTTATTAGGTATAACTAAAGGTAGATTTAATTCTGTTCAGAAGAAAATTTTGAATAATGAGTCTTTGGGGGATTTTCGCGGTAAACATAATAATCATGAAGCCTGTTTGACTGACAATGTGAAAGAATTGATACATACACATTGTTCAACGATAGCTCATTCTGAATCACATTACGGCCGTGAGAAATCTCAATTAAAATACTTTGATCATCCTGAGCTAACTTTGAGTAAGTTGTACAATCTATTCATTGATTATTATGCTAAGGTTACTGGTGATAAAAGCACTGTGATTAGTGAGTCAACTTATTCCAAATATTTTAATCACAATATTAATTTTACGTTTTCAAAACCAAGGACGGATGTTTGTAATTACTGCTATGAGCAAGAACAAAGCACAGACCTAACAGAAGAATTCAAACAGCATAAGGAGGATGTCCGAATGTATAGGGAATTGAAGAAAACTATGTTATCAGAAAAACGCTTTATGTTTAGAATTTGATTTCGGACAAAATTTGCCGTTACCAAAAATCCCTGTTTCCGAACAATTCTATCGCAGATTGATTTGGCTCCATGTGTTTAATGTACATGTTTTTGGAAACCATAAAAGGAGTTATATGTATTTCTTCTTGGAAGGTACTATTAAGAAAGGTGGAAATACAATCTGTAATCTTGTGTTGGATGCGATAGAAAAAGAATTCAAATTGAATTGTTATAATAAAATTTATCTATTTTCGGACGGTTGTGGGGGTCAGAATAAGAATTATTTGGTTTTATCTTTTCTCTCATTGCTGTCTGAGAAATTGCAAGTAGAGATTCAGCATTTATTCCCAGTTCGTGGTCACTCTTATTGTTCGTGTGACAGAAATTTTGGAGTATATGGGCAAAAAAAGAAAAACACAGAAACAATTGAAACTGATGAAGATTATATTCAACTTATAGAGAATTCGAGAAATCCACCGTTCACTGTCATCAGGCAATCAGAACATGTGTTTAAGGATTTCGAACCACTTCTGCAGGACAAAGTGAAATTGCCAAAAGATCTGTACATCAGTAAGAGCGTCAGAATCACATATTTTCCAAATGGTCAAATGGATATTTATTACGGCTATAATGAAAAACCAAACACTAAATTTATTGAATCTGCAATAAAATTCGATGATCTATTGAATAACTCATAACTGGCAGAGAGTATTGGTATAAGTCCAGAAAAAGTTAATGATGTGAAAAAATTAATGAGGTATTTAAGCGCGAAAGGGAAACAGTTTTTTGATGATTTATTTACAAAAGTTCCTATTAGAAATTCAAAGAAAAATAGTGTTGGGTTATGCCATAACATTGAATACAACTAGAATAAAACTTTACTCTTATCATTCCTGTTCTGTTATGTGTATATATTTATTTCATCAAAATATAATCATGTCATGTGAATTCGTTTCATTGTATTTATTCTTCGTGAGATATCTTTCAAATATAATTTCATTTCGCCATTAATTCAGTCATGAAGGTGCATTTATAAACATACTTTATTTAATTCCTTCAATGATTCTTCAATTGGAAAAATATTCATCCAACGATACATAAAAGATTGCGGCTCGAATCATATAAACATTTCACCCGAGATGGGTTGACGCGATACCGTAACATCTCGCATCTCACGCGGTCACTTTGAATTAGAATATCTTGTTCACTACCTTTCTGTTTGATTTCAAATTTTCACCAAATCTTCATAAAACATAGAGAAACAACTTTATCGCTTGAAGTTCACTGGAATCCAAACCTACCTAAATCATTTTTCTGTTTAAAACTCGAGAATCAAAAATTCTGACATTCATGTTTCTTCTTTCTGTATCTAATAAATTTGATCAATGCGGTAATTTTACAAGATTTAAACTGAATCACGGGCTTCACTGATGCATTACGAATGTACATAATGAATTTGATACAAATCGGCAAAGATTTCACTGAATAATATCGAATAACACTCGCTTCAGAACCATCGCGCATGCAATGTCGTGTATCTTAGTTGAACAGCACTGGCCGTTGCGACGAACGGGACGGTTTATCGTACATAATGTTTAATATCTTCCACATTTTTCACTCGATTGATCTGAAAATTTCAGGAAAACTTCTTCGAACATTGACAAACAACTTTGTCGCTTTAACATTTCTCAAATCGAAAATTCTTCAAACTCCCGTGCGCCGCAAAGCGTTCAAAACGTGGTTTTTACTTCGAATTAAAAATTTATCAATTTGTTATTAACTTTTGCGAATTTTCCAAAGATTGTTGTCTTCGGGGAAGTCTTACGAATCAGAATTTCCAAGGTTCATCTTGATAAGTGGAAAATGCCTGAGTTACGGCGAGTTTAAGATTGAAAAACAATCAATATTAGTACTAAAATAGGTAGTTTTATTTTTTCTCGAAAACTATTGATCATGAAAAAATTGTTAACGGATACTTGTATTGATTTTTCAAGCCCTATTACCCAGTATTTTTAGTTTTTCGAAATTCCGACTTTTTTCGATGCCTCTTGGGTCAGCTCTGATTTAGAACGAGACGCGTTTCGAGCGCTCGGCGAGTTATTGCATCCGGGTCTTCAATTGAAGGCCTGGATTTAATAACTCGCTGAGCGCTCGAAAACATGAAAAAGTATTGTCCAAGCGATAATTTTTAGCGTGAAAAACAAAAAATACTGGGTGATAGGTCTTGAAAAATCAACCCAAGTCTCTATTTGTCATTCTTTTCTAGGATCGATAGTTTTGATGAAAAAAAATAAAATTGCACATTTTTTTCTACCTTAAATCATTATTTTCCAACATTAAATTCGTTCGATCTCATTCATTTTTCGAAGAATCAAAATAAAACTTACAGATTCTGATTCGTGAAATTCCAAGGAAGACGACAGTGTTTGAAAAAATTGTAAAAGTTAATAACAAATGATTGATTTTTTAATCCGAAGTGAAACTCATGTTTTCCACGCTTTGCATTGAAAAAGTGGTGGGGGAAGTATGAGCTACAAAAAACTTCCAGCGACAAAGTTGTTCGCTAGTGTATGGACTAACTTTGTGGAAAATTTCAAGTCGATTGGGTTAATACTTTGGAAAATACAGCGATTTATTTACAAGCGCGTAACCCTTATTAGTGATGATTCTCACGTAGTTGCAGGTTGAATATGAGAGGCTACACGAAACATCATGTCCACCCGACTTTTCACCGTAAGTTTATATTTCTTGAGTTGGAGAATCCAAATATCGAACTACTTCTGCAAAATTCATGTCCCATTCTCAGTTATAAACAATTTGATTGTTCAAGACGTGTTTATACCAAAAAGTTCGGTATTTGAGGAGGATAATCGTTCGGGTACAAAAAGTTCTGCATTTCTCGGGGAAAGATTATCCATTCAACTCTTTTCTCAATATTTATTTGGATCATTCATTTGAATAATTCATCAAGAATTGAGTGAGTAATTTTCGCATTTTTATTACAAAACATTCTACAAAGTTTGGAATTTTTATTATCTTACATAATTACATAAATTGAAGTATAACATAGATTTCTTTTACATGCAATTTCTTATTCTTTTTCGAAAAAATGTTTTTGTATTTTGTTTTTCCTGGAATTCTTTTTTCGCAGTCCACTCTTTTATAAAGTTCTTTTAGATGTTTTTCTGCCTATCGGTTTTATCATCATTTTATCAAAGCTTTATCGAAAAAATTATTGAAAAAATTATTCCCTTCCGAACTCAAGTAAGGCATCAATGCTTTAACGTCGTTTATTTTCTCTTTTGTTAATCCAATCCTGTCGGCTGATTCAGTAGTGAGTAATTCATCGAATTCAATGTGCGATACTAACTTATGTTCCGTCGGTGCCCCATTGTAAGTGTTAAAAATTTGTACGTGATTATTTGGATAGTAAATGATTTTCACAGGTTTACTTATTTGTAATTTTTTCGGCACATCAGCTTTCTTCGGAAGGAGAGTTTCAAAATTTTTCACGATGCAGTCGGTTTCTCTAATCACTGTGAATGGCGGATTTCTCGCACTCTCTATCAACCGAATGTAGTCATCTTGCGTTTCTATTGTTTCCATTTTTCTCTTCTTCTGACCATACGAACCAAAGTTGCGATCACAAGAGCAATAAGAATGACCACGAACCGGATATACATGATGGATTTCAACTTGTAATTTTTTCGATAACATCGACAGAAAAGTGAATATTAAATAATTTTTATTTTGCCCCCCGCATCCATCCGAAAACAAGTATATTTTGTCATAATAATCAATCTTCAGTTCTTTTTGTATGGTATCCCAAAGGAAATTACACACAGTGTTCGCTCCTTTTTTCAAGTTGCCTTCCATGAAAAAATACATATAGCTTCTCTTATGATTACTAAGAACATGTACATTCAAAATATTCAGCCAAATAAGTCGACGGTAAAATTGTTCAGAGACAGGAATTTTTGGCAAAGGCAAGTTTTGGCCGGAATCAAATTCTAGACATAGAACATTTGGTTCAGCTAACATAGCTTTCTTCAGAATTTTATGTTCCTCTACACTTTTCTTATGGTTTTCTAATTCAATATTAACTTTATCGCTATTCCTGTGCTCAAAACAAAAATTACAGACGTCAGTGCGAGGTTTGGAGAAAGTAAAATCAACTTGATGATTGAAATATTTATAATAAGTTGATTCTTTAATTGGAGGACTTGAATCACCTGTTTTGTTCTTATAATATTCAATGAATAATTTGTATAAGGTAGATATATTCAAGTCCGAATGATCAAAATACTTCAAAGAAGAACTTTCACGACCATAGTGTGAATCAGAATGTGGAATACATAAACAATGTTCATAGATCATGTTTTTCAAATCATTGGAAAAAGAATACGGTGATTAATTTTGCCGCGATTATCTTGCAAAGTCTTACCCTCAAGAATTTTCTTTGCACACTTGAAAATCTACCTCTCTGAATATTCAATAAAAGACATAGAAAATTTTGACAAACAGGTACGTTTCCGTACATAGAAACGAAATAATAAGACCATGAATTAACTGTTTTTTCAGCGTTTTCGTTCGGACTGGAAGATGTTTTTTCATTGTTTGTTGCAGTAAAATATTTTGTGAATTGTAATCTCCAGAAGACCAAAACGGGGTGTAGAATTCGTGTTGATGTGATCCGCTGATGTTGCGAAAACATTCTTTCTTACAGCAGAACATCACGGGCTGAAATACCTTTGCTGGGACCAAGTTTTTTGAGGTTGATATATATTCTTTTCCCTGTTGAATAATTAATACATATACTTGATAAAAATGAAATTCATGATACGACCGATTACTCTATTTGAAAAGTCCAATATGTTCCAATAGAAACTTATAGACTCTGTGACAACAAGACACGGGTTTCTAAAAGAAATTTTGTTTTCCACCGGCACTTATCCCATTCCTCTGATTGCACAAATAAATATCAATAGAATGTTGTCTCTCACACAAAACTTAATGAAAATCCAATAGTGGTTGTGACGAAACGATACGACAAATCTGCAGTAAACTATTGGAATCCATAAAATGACACCTATTAGTTTCTATTAGAGCTCATGCATACAGCATTATACCATAAATCAATAATTTTCAGAAATAGCATACTTCATTTCTTAAAACTTTTCTTTTATTATTCTTCCAACTACTTTCATCTCTCGTCCTTTTTCTGCCAGTTCGCGCATGATTTTCTCCTGACATTTTTCACCAACGATAATATAATGGATAACAATAAAGTATTACGACAGATTCAAATATTGTATCGATAACGGATTATATTTCTTCAATGATGCACGTTGTACATAACAAACTGCACAATAAAACACATCTATAACGTCACTAAGCAGTTGAATCTTCAGAATCATAAACAAAGCACCGGAACATCGGACACGTGTGTTTTGAAACAAATGAATCCGATCAGCCTTCTCCTACTCCCTCACCCGGGTCGAAAAATTGAAACGATTTTCATCCTCGTAGTTTTGTAATGTTTTCTTAGCACAGAAATAGCGACAAAGGAAAGGTTTTGTAATAAACATTGAAAAATTACACACTCGATTCTTGATGAATTATTCGAATGAATGATCCAAATAAATATTGAGAAAAGAGTTGAATGGATAATCTCTCCCCGAGAAATGCAGAACTTTTTGTACCCGAACGATTATCCTCCTCAAATACCGAACTTTTTGGTATAAACACGTCTTGAACAATCAAATTGTTTATCACTGAGAATGGGACATGAATTTTGCAGAAGTAGTTCGATATTTGGATTCTCCAACTCAAGAAATATGAACTTACGGTGAAAAGTCGGGTGGACATGATGTTTCGTGTAGCCTCTCATATTCAACCTGCAACTACGTGAGAATCATCACTAATAAGGGTTACGCGCTTGTAAATAAATCGCTGTATTTTCCAAAGTAATAACCCAATCGACTTGAAATTTTCCACAAAGTTAGTCCATACACTAGCGAACAACTTTGTCGCTGGAAGTTTTTTGTAGCTCATACTTCCCCCACCACTTTTTCAATGCAAAGCGTGGAAAACATGAGTTTCACTTCGGATTAAAAAATCAATCATTTGTTATTAACTTTTACAATTTTTTCAAACACTGTCGTCTTCCTTGGAATTTCACGAATCAGAATCTGTAAGTTTTATTTTGATTCTTCGAAAAATGAATAAGATCGAACGAATTTAATGTTGGAAAATAATGATTTGAGGTGGAAAAAAATGTGCAATTTTATTTTTTTTTCATCAAAACTATCGATCCTAGAAAAGAATGACAAATAGAGACTTGGGTTGATTTTTCAAGACCTATCACCCAGTATTTTTTGTTTTTCGAAATTCCAACTTTCTTTTTCACGCTAAAAATTATAGCTTGGACAATACTTTTTCATGTTTTCGAGCGCTCAGCGAGTTATTAAATCCAGGCCTTCAATTCCACTTTCTGATTATAAGCGATGATTCAGTTGTTGATTCGTTACATAATCTTTAATCATCCGTTTCATGCCATTCATTATCAATTGAATCCACTTTATAATCTATAGTTTATCCATTCAATACAAAATTGCCTATGAAATTGCCTAAATGAAATGGATAGTGGTGGTGGACGACGTACAGATCGAATGGTATATTTTCGTCGTTTTTGTCTTTCTTCATTGGCCTGATACTTTCTTGACCAAAAGTTGTTATCGGATTGCTTGAGTAGTATCACAGGTGTATAAGAAAACATGAAAAAGAAGCAAATATACCATAGACCTGTACGTCGTCTACCACCACTATCAATTTCATATAGGCGGTCTTCTGGAAATTTTGTATTGAATGTATGAATTACAGATTACAAAGTGGATTCAATTGATAATGAATGGCATGAAATGGATGATTAAAGATTATGTAATGAATCAATAACTGAATCATCACTTATAATCAGAAAGGGGAATTCATCCAAAAACCCCAATGAAATATAAAAAGTTTTTAGAGAGTGAAGTTCATGACAAAACCTCAAAGAGATGTGAATAGTTTGACCAACGGTAGAAGTTGAAGTTGGTCTCCAGTTACTTTAGTCACAATGAAGTATATCAAAGCGATTTTTTCAAAAGCGAAAACACAGTAGATATGCCACAGATTCTTACAACATGCTGGGCTCATCATTTCCTTGGAGTAGATTCATAGGTGGCTGGAGACGAAGCAGAAATGAAGCAGACATATCACAAATTTGTATGCTAGCTATTGTCACTGTCAATCTCATTTGGTGACCTCATAGTCGAACGAAGAAAAGGCAAAAGTGCAGTGGATATATCACAGATCTATCCGATGATGGTATCAGATTCTTTGCGTAGTGTTTCAGGGGGATGAGAAAGAAACAAAATGAAGCGAGTATACCATAGATCTGTGAGTTTGCTATCACCACTATCAATTGGCATTACAGATTACAAAGTGGATTCAATTGATAATGAATCCCTAGATTCTTTGAGTAGAATCACAGGTGGATGAAGGAAAAACAGGCAAGATGCAGATATATCATATATCTGTATAAAAGCAGTGCCAACCACAAAAATCCAAATTGCATGACACTTTTATAAAGTTATAGCCGTTGTTTTTCATCAGGGAAGAAGTATTTCCGAAGGTAACTTTACGTGCATGTTACGAAGTAAAGGTACAAAGTGGATATTTATTCATGATCTGCGAGTTGAAGAACGAAATTGGCCACGTAATGCTAAAGACTCATACATATATTTCTTCAAAAAGCAGTAATTTCACTTGCTCATCAAATAACAATTCAATTACTATAATCTTCTATAGGTGATTTTGAAGAACATCGTATACGTTTATAATACCACAGCCGACTAAATATTCTTGAAGAATTTTTCAAAATGATTTTGATGGATATTTCACAAAATTCTAAAAAATTTCTTGTCCAGTACTGAAAAATGCTCTTGACCAGATATTTTGAAGATATCTCTTTTTGTTGCATGATAAATGAATATTTGACATCTCTTTAAGATACTCTTTAAAATAATCCTAAAGAGTCATTGAAACATTTTTGCTGGGAAACTATTTTCAACTTCATGCCAAACGGTACAAATTCTCGTTTTATCAAAAAAATTTCTGTTGGGTACCTTAAACATATTGTGTGCAAGTTTTCTCTGTTCGTGAAATCTGTTTTGTCTCGTTTTCCTAACAATCATATTTTAAAAACAATGGGAATTCTTGCACAATACATGTTTAAAACAAAATCGTGGGCTGCTTTGAACGCCAACTTATCGGTCAATTAATATTTACTTTTCGGAATCCTGCACATATGTATTGATTTATGGGAATTCACTTTTCTTTCCTTCTGTTCTTCATTCTTTATGTCGATTATCTATTGCTGTCCAATGATGAGATGACTGATGGAAACCCAAGTGAGTTTTTCATATCACAAATGATCTGAGGACATTTTCTTCATCGCTACGATCGCTATTAAATTAGACATGAGCATTCGAATTTTATTTATGTTCAGTTAAGGACACATCCAGAGAAAGAAGTGAAATCCCAATAAAAAAACTTCAAAAAAGTAAAAAAATCACGCCAAGTACATGAAAATGCGGTCAATCCTAAAAAAAATCTAAAAATACATTCAAACGAAAATTCTCCTACAATAAGAATTTCGATAAGATACAACAGGATACGAGGTGTGTTCAAAAAGTAAGGTGACTTTGTATTTTTAAGGAAAAATATTTATTTATTTATCAATATTCATGTTGTCCCCTTCAAAGTAATCCCCCTCAGATACAATACACTTATGCCAACGGTTTTCCCAATCCTCAAAGCACTTCTCATAAGCACTTTTCGGTATAGCCTTGAGCTCTTCCAGCGATGCAGTCTTTATCTCTTCAATCGTTGCAAATCTCCGTCCTTTCATAGGTCTCTTTAGTTTTGGGAACAACAAAAAGTCACATGGGGCCAAATCCGGTGAATATGGTGGCTGAGGCATGATTGTGGTGTTGTTTTTGGCCAAAAAATCTCTCACAAGCAAAGATGAGTGAGCAGGGGCATTATCGTGATCAGGGTGTCTACTGATGCTGGAAATACTGGAGATACTGGAATTATACTTGAATTTTTTATTTATACTGGAAATACTGGAAATACTGGAATTATACTTGAATTTTTTATCACATTCTGGAAAAATTTCAAAAAATATTTCTAAAAACTGTTTTTATTTTTGGTAGGTATTTCAATGGTACGAAAGGTTTGTTTGCCGGAAAATTTACTGATTGAAAGGGCATCTTATCCATTGGTAGATTCTTATAAAGGCACAAATCTGAATAGTTGATAAAAAAAGTTTTGTGCAAGATTCATTTCCTATACATGAGCTCCGTTCGGGTAAAGGTATTTCAAGTTGCTCCAACTTTCTCCGGATATTCTTGATCGGCTCTTTTAGTTATAAAATGAATTGACTGGTTTGGTGCAGGCTGGGGCAACTTAGCACACCTTAGATCGAACGGAGCAGATTGATTATCAAACAAAAATCTTCAAGACGCTCAGTCATGGATTTATCAATTACTTTTTTCATCATAAATCGATATATTTGAGGTATTCATAATGATTATAAGTTTTTCATATGATCATCAATCCATGTATTTGAGGTATTCATAATGATTATAAGTTTTCCATATGATAAACTGTGATGCGATTGTCATAACATGTGTTTCTCATAGATGATTTCGATAACCTGAGGGAATGAAACTTGAATGTTCTGAAAAGAGTTTGTGGCATTGACATTCTTGCCCAGACAGCACACAAGAATCCAGAATGAATTTCGGAAAAAGATCTCTTCAAAAACTCTTAGAATATAAAGAGTCCTCAAAGAGTTTCTATCCTTCATTATGATGACGGGTCAAAAAGACATAACAATAGGGCAGTTCGCACTGAGTGCAATCAGTGGAAATCGCTATGAGAATTCCAACAGAACTGGCAAATGTCTGACGAAAGGGATTCTTTTTGAAACTCTTCAAAAACTTGTTGTATTCTAAGAGAGTTCTTGAAGAGTTAATATTCCACAATCCATTTGAGATGTTTGTGTCGGTAGACCCTCACAGTCCCGGAAGTTCATTTACCCGAAGGTGGAAAATCCCGAATTTCAGATGCCCGAAAGTGCAGTAATCCGAAGGTTTGTTGTTCAGAGAGTGCATTATTCCAAATTATAAATCACAGAAAATGATGTGGTTTATCGTTCAGACAACAAACCTTAACGGGACACAAGCGTCGGTAACTCACGTCATTGGTTAGAAAGGGACAGAATCATATGATAGAAAGAGAGGTCTGTTACCGACGCTAGTGTCCCGTTAAGGGGATACTAGCGTCGATAAAATTCCTGTAACTCCTTGGTTGGTTTCTATGATAAAGATTTTATGTATGGTATTTCATTTTATTCATGCCGATAAAACAGTGCACTTATTATCAGGAATAGTCACAATTATCAAATCGGCGACAGATGTCACTACGGGGTCTCGGTTGTGGTGTTGTACGCATCTTCTCGTCAAGTATGATGATTATTATTCGATCGATAAAATAGGTCGATACAATTAGCAAACGGAGAACAGATGTCGCTACTTACACCCTGTTGCGATATGAAGCTGAAAATAAGTTGATACGAAAGCAGGGTACCCAAGGTATAATGGTGAAGAAAAAACACGAGTTTCAGCGCCGCGCCGATTGAATCCGATTGGGTCGGTTGCGCGATTCCTATCCACATCTCATTCGGAATAGTACAATTTGCATTTCATTGTATAATCGTCATATGACTGATTGAATACGATAGGATCCAATCGGTGATTTCAAGATGGAATCCGATTGATTAATAGGGCCTATGTCCAATAAAATCCCAAACGCCTACAGATATTCTGAATCGGTTGAACGCCGATTGGATACGATTGGGTCAGTTGCACGATTCCTATTCACATCTCATTCGAAATAGTACAATTTGCATCCCATTGTATGATCGTAATGTCCATTCATCATCGTCATATGACTGATTGAATACGATAGGATCCAATCGATGATTTTCCGATGGAATCCGATTGATTAATAGGTCCTATGCCCAATAAAATCCCAAACGCCTACAGATATTCTGAATCGGTTGAGCGCCGATTGGATACGATTGGGTCAGTTGCACGATTCCTATTCACATCTCATTCGAAATAGTGAAATTTGCATCCCATCGTATAATCGTGATTTCCATTCATCATCGTCATATGACTGATTGAATACGATAGGATCCAATCGGTGATTTCTCGATCGAAGCCGATTCATTATTAGGCCCTATGTCCAATAAAATCCCAAACGGCTACAGATATTCTGAATCGGTTGAACGCCGATTGAATACGATTGGGTCTTTTGCTCAATTCCTATTCACATCTCATTCGAAATAGTAAAATTTGCATCCCATTGTATAATCGTGATTTTCATTCATCATCGTCATATGACTGATTGAATACGATAGGATCCAATCGGTGATTCCTCGATCGAAGCCGATTCATTATTAGGGCCTATATCCCATGAAATCCCAAACGCCTACAGATATTCTGCATCGGTTGAACGCCGATTGAATACGATTGGGTCATTTGCTCAATTCCTATTCACATCTCATTCGAAATAGTGCAATTTTCGTGCCATTGTATAATCCTGATTCCCATTCATCATCGTCATATGACTGATTGAATACGATAGGATCCAATCGGCGATTTCTCGATCGAATCCGATTCATTAATAGGGCCTATATCCCATAAAATCCCAAACGCATACAGATATTCTGAATCGGTTGAACGCCGATTGAATACGATTGGGTCATTTGCTCAATTCCTATTCACATCTCATTCGAAATAGTAAAATTTGCATCCCATTGTATAATCGTGATTTTCATTCATCATCGTCATATGACTGATTGAATACGATAGGATCCAATCGGTGATTCCTCGATCGAAGCCGATTCATTATTAGGGCCTATATCCCATAAAATCCCAAACGCCTACAGATATTCTGAATCGGTTGAACGCTGATGGAATACGGTTGGGCCAGTTGCGCGACTCCTATTCACATCTCATTCGGAATAGTGCAATTTGCGTGCCATTGTATAATCCTGATTCCCATTCATCATCGTCATATGACTGATTGAATACAATAGGATCCAATCGGTGATTTTTCGATGGAATCCGACCGATTAATAGAGCCGATCTCTGATAAAACCCCGAATACCTCCAGATTTTTCCAATCGCTGCAACGCCCATTGACTCCCATTGGGTCAATCGGGATATCGACTGCACAATGTTCTGATTCAATCCCATTAACCCCTTATTATCAACATTCCGCACTTCCAGTGGTCATTATCCCATTAAATCCCATCGCCTATCCTGTTTCAACATCACAAGGGAAATGCCGATTCATTCCATCCATCATTTTCCTTATTAATTCCCTATCATAAGAATCTGCGATTTCCTATATTCAATCCATCATTTGATCCTGATTGGATTACAATCAATGAAATCATCATAGAATCCTATGAACCATAAGGTAAAAACCGAAATACTGAAATGCTCATTGAATCTAGAAACATGAATATGTTCAAATCACATTCAATCTGATTACGTTCTTGTCCCCCATTTTCTTATGAAAGAGTCTCCTTGTTTTACCTGTACATCCTCATCCAATACCATTCATGCAAGTCTGTCCATTAGTTCATATTAAATCTGACCAATTCCGGTTGAAGTTCAATCGCCAAATATCGACGCCCCAAAGCACGTACGATTCATTTAATCAGATTTGGTCGGAATCAATCGTTTATTTTAACCAGGGTATTTCCTAGTTCACTTCTTACACATAACATAATGTGAATAATTTTTCAGTGGAAAGCACAAAATAATGAATTTAAACCAAAATATAATCTTATCACAAAAATCACATTGATTTCATGTTTTATTAGATACAAAACAAAAACAGATCCCAAAAGTAGGGTTATGTCTTCCAGTTATGTTTATTGAAATCACTTTTTTAAGCACTGTCAATTTCATCACTTATATTTCACGGAAATGAATTTTGACAATTTTTCAGCGCGATGATTCCGATATGTAAAAGTACGAAGAATGTGTAGTTTAAATGTAGCGGGCCAACTTTCATGGTACAACCGCCAGGGGACTGGTGGAACTTTTTACAAGCAAATGTCTTTATCAAATAAGCTGTGGATTCCAAAGTGCGGAATAGCTACGTTGGCAAGGTGTTGGGTTTCGGTAGGTTAGGTAGGTTGGTAGAGCAAGTTCGGTTCCCCGTTAGGTTAAAAACTTTTCATCATTGCCAACAAAGTTGTTCCAGACGATAATAATTAATGTGTGTCATATTGCCTTTCTACCAAACACCATGGTGAAGCGAAGGTTGATGTTATTTTTTTTTATAACAGTTTTTTTTCCGTGTATTGGGATTTTGCCAAACAATTTTTTGATGAATGCCTAGTAAAAATGCAACAAATGCAGTGTAATTTTTTGAAACTAAGTTGAATTAAATTGCAAAGTGAATTCACAAAGCAGCATATTAAAATTACGAAACATTTGCAACAGAATTGGTTTGATAAGATTACAACATTTGCATTGGAATTTCGCCAAACAAATTCTTGATAGATGTTTTGTAAATTTTGAAAAATATTTTGTAATTCTTCTAAATAAAATTGTAAAAATTTTTGTGGTAAATTTACAACAAAGAATTTCAAAATTACTTTTTTGTTGTGCGTACTAGAAATTTCAAAGTTTCGCGATTTTTTCATCAAACTTTGTTTTTCGGAGTCCGGATACCGTATCCACCTCAAATATCATTCGGAATAATTGTGGTACACCCCCAACGACGAGGTGAGGACCAGCAAAAAAATCCAGGATGGTTTAGAGGGAAGCAAAAAAATCGAATGCCTCTGAAAATGTGGAATTTTCGCGGTTTTTCTCATCAAACTCTGTTTTTCGGAGTCCAGATTACGTTTTTGTTTCATGTGAAGATTGGAATGGATGTAGCACACTTACTCCGACGCAGTGAGAAGCTGCAACGAAATCCAGAATGCTCTAGAGCGGAGCAGAAAAATCGAGTGTCTCAAAAAATGTGGAATAGGCACGATTTTCTCGTCAAACTTTGGTTTTCTGAAACCAAGTCACGTTTTTATCTCATACGGGAATCAGAATAGTTGCAGTGAAACCCCTACGATCAGATGATGACTAGCAAAAGAATCCAAAATGCATTAGAGCAGAGGGAACAGTCGAGTGTCTCTAGAAATCTCAAATATGCCCAATTTTCTCGTCGAACTCTGTTTTTCGGAGTCCAAATGCCGTTCTTCCCTCATGTATGATACGGAATGATTGTGGTACACCCCCAACGATGACGTGGGACCTAGTAAAGAGATCCAGGATGTTTTAGAGCAGAGCGAAAAGAGCGAGGGGCTCAAAAAAGTTATAATATTCACGATTTTCTGGTGATACTTGGGTGTTTTGTAACCGAGTCACGCTTGTCCCTTATACATTGATAAAAATGGTCGCAGTACACCGCCAAAGACCAGGTGATAACTAGCGGGAAAATCGAGGACGTTTTAGAGGAGAGCAAGACAGTTCTCATCTCGTCGAAGAAGGTGTGTTGCAAATATCTCAATTCTTAAATGAAACAAAAATGCAATCTGGGCTCCGAAAAACAAAGTATTATGAGAGAGTCGCGAATCTTTCACATTTTTTGAGGCACTCGATTTTTTCGCTCTGCTCTAAAGCATTCTGGATTTTTCTGCTAGTCCTCACCGCGTCGGAAGGGGTGTGCCACATTGATTCGAATCCTTATATGAACCAAAAACGTAATATAGGCTACGGAAAATAAAGTTTGATGAAAAGATCGCGAAAATTTGACATTTCCAGGGACACTCGATTTTTCGCGCTGCTCTAAACTATCCTGGATTTCTTTGCTGATTATCACCTGGTCGTAGGCCCTAGCAGAAATTATTCTAGGCATTCTCTAGTTATCTCGAGGCCCTCGCAAGTTTTTCTTAAGACAAAACTAGTCTAGTTGAACTTGCAAGTTAACAGTGAGCTCCTTACAAGTTTGACTGATAGATACTTCAGCAAAAATCATTCTGGTCATTCTCTAAGCCTCACAAAGGCCTTACTAGTCCCTTGTGAGGGACTTGCAAGGCCTTGTAACAATCTAGAGAATAACTGGAGTGATTGTATTGAGGTTATGTTTCCATAACCTTTGTCAATCACAAACTTGAGCAGTCGTGGTGCATGTGGAATGAATGATAGATAGTCCATCGTAGTTTATGTGATATTTCACATACCTGTTTTCTATCACAAGTAATGTGAAACTTGCAATAGGCATTCAATCGTTGCCAATCACAAACTTATGCAATCGTGATGCATGTGGAATGAACGATAGACAGTTCATCTTAGTTTATGTGATATTTCACATACCTGTTTTCTATCACAAATCATGTGAATTACTATGAACTATTGGCACGATAGGTACTTATAAGGGACAGATTGTAAAAAATTACTTAAAAATAACTTCATTAAACTATGCATGTAGTTATAAATAATTATATATGAACAAATTATTAGGTCCATTTGCAAGAATCAGAATCAATTGAATATTTATATTGTTGCATGTGAGGTATGGTAGTGAACGAAATTCCCTATGCTTGTAATTTGAGAAATGATCTTTCTAGCGGTAAGAATCTTAAACTCCATTTATAACTACATGTATTATTCAATGAAGTTATGTACAAATATTTTTTGGAATCAAATCACAGTCAAGTATCCATCATACCAATTGTCAGAAAGAATGTACTATCGCTACCACTTTTGTAAACCTCTGATGTTTTTTCAGGTGATCAAGTGGAATGAAGTGATGTCATTCCTTCGATCCACAATCTGTATGAAGTGAAATAACCAGCCACTTGGTTGACATAAACTCTTTGCGAATAAGAAGTAGGTATCCACAACACTTGAGTCGATAAAAAAATTGACTTACATATTGGGAGCGCAGTGAGTTTTCTTTACTCTGACTACCATGAACCATTGACACGATAGATACTTATAAGAGATATTGATTGTCAAAAATTACTTGAAATAACTCCATTGAACTATACATGTATTTATAAATAATTACATATGAACAAATTATTCAGTCAATTTGTAAGAATGAAAATCAATTGAATATTTCTCATGTTCCATGTAATTTATGGTAATGAAAGGAATTCCCTGTGCTTGTAATTTGACAGATGATTTTTTATTGCTAAAACCCTTAGGCTTCATTTATAACCACATATATGTATTGTTCAATAAAGTGATGTAGAAATACTCATCATGAAGTAATCAGTCTTACGACTGGTTTGATGAAACCCTCCACCCCTGTCTATTATCCGCCAAACGTTTAATTTCTACATATCTACTACATCCCTTGTCTTGTACGATTTGCTTCATATAACTTGCTCTAGGTCTACCTCTACCAGTTTTACCATTCATTTTCCCTTCCAATATTGTTTTCAATAAACTCTCATGCCGTAATGTGTGTCCTATAAGATTGCTTCTCCTTTTCACGATGTGTTTCAAAAGATTTCTTTCTTCATTTATCTGCTCGAGTACTTCTTCATTTTTGACTTTGTCTATCCATTTTATTCTGAGCATCCTCCTATAACACCACATTTCAAAAGCTTCAAGTCTTCGTTGATCAGTTTTCCCCATTGTCCAAGTTTCGCAACCATATAATGCTGTGCTCCAAACGTAACTTTTCAAGAATTTCTTCCTTACTTCCAAGCTTATATTTTTTGAGCATAATAACTGTCTCTTCTGATAAAAAGCCTGTTTCCCTTGTGCTATTCTTGCTCTTATATCTCTTTCGCTTTTGCCGTTCTCTGTAATTATGCTTCCTAGATATTTGAATTCTTTCACCTGTTCAATTGTCTCGGTATCTGTAGAAATACTCTTTGGAAGCAAATCACAGTTAAGTATCCATCGTGCCAGTAGTTCATTTTGATCAGAGAAAGAAATTCACTGCGCTTCTAATATAAGTGTAAGATAATATCTTCAACGATTCAAGTCATACTTATTCGTAGACAATTTATTCCAACAAACTTACAGTTCATTTTATATTATGCACATTGTTTGAGTGAGGAAGTCATTTCACGTCACTTATCAAAAAACACTCCACTTCACTTTAACTGATTAAGGTAGTTCAATCAGAAGCTCACATATATAAGTTAGCAAAATGATAATGAATGCTAATGATACACGAACTTCACTTTGAAGCATTAAAAAAAACCGTGACCGCTCTTTTCTTTGAATAATCTAAATGAAAGAGATCTATGTGACTTTTACATACCATAAATATGATTCCACAAAAGTCTCCTTTGGGATTTGATTTTGATGAAAAACAGGGACACTTGAAGAATCATGAGGATACATTCATAACTTGTAATATTTTCTAGTTCACTTCTTACACATAACATAATGTGAATAATTTTTCAATGGAAAGCACAAAATAATGAATTCAAACCAAAATATAATCTTATCACAAAAATCACATTGATTTATCACTGTTATAAAGAATTTTATGTTTTATTAGATACAAAACAAAAACAAATTCCAAAAGTAGGGTTATGTCTTTATGTTATGTTTATTGAAATCACTTTTCTAAGCACTGTCAATTTTATCACTTATATTTTACGGGAATGAATTTTGACAATTTTTCAGCGCGATGATTCCGATATGTAAAAGTACGAAGAATGTGCAGTTTGAATGTAGCGGGTCAACTTATATAGGGATCAAAATAGTTGCAGCACAACCCCTACGACCAGGTAATAATTAACAAAAAAATCCAGGATGGTTCAGAGCAGAGCAAAAAAATCGAGGACCTCAAGAAATGTGGAATATCCGCGATTGTCTCGTCAAACTTTGGTTTTCTGAGACCAAGTCACGGTCTTCCCTCACATAGGGATCAGAATAGTTGCAGCACCCCCCCCCCCTGGCAGAAATTTTCTCAAGTGAAATTCGAGGCACTAGCAAGATCAACTTTTTCCACGGTAAGGGCCTTGTAAGTGAAACTTACTAGTACCTTGTGAGGCATGTAACGCTTGAAATGATGAGGCACTCGCTAGTTCTACTCACTAGTTACTCAACAAAATATAGTGAAAAACTTGAAAAAAACTATACATGAAAAGGTTACACGGAGAAAAATGCCAGTCAAAGATGTAGTAATCCCAGATAGCACAAGAGTTCTAAAAGAGTTCATAATGAATACAATGTATTCATATACCCTGGTAGAAATTCCCTCAAGTGAAATCCGAGGCACTAGCAAGTTCAACTTTTTTCACGGCAAGGACCTTTTAAGTGAAACTTACAAGTGCCTTGCGAGGCATGTAACGCCCAACCTGGTGAGGCACTCACTAGTCATACTCACGAGTTATTCATAAAAAAATAGTGAAAAACTTGCAAAAAACTAGACATCAAAAAGGTACACAGAAAAAATTCCAGTAAAAAATGTAGTGATCCCAGATAGGATGAAAGTTCTAAAAGAGTTCAAAATAAATACAATTTATTCACATAGAACTCTTCTGGAACTCCAGCGCTGTCTGAGAATTGTATACAAGAAAAAAGTATTCCTTTGAATCCAATAAATTGTTATTCGAATAGGTCCAAATAAATATTTATTTTTTTTCTTCATCCAAAGAATGTATTATTTGATTATTCTTTCAAATAAGAACTTTATATTAAAGAATTATTCATTTTCTCCAAAGAAATATCTATTTGGACCTATTAAAATAATAATTTCTTAGATTCAAAGAAATGCTCTCTCCTTTTTATGAATCTGGTAACTGTTTCAGTTTCCTTGATAAATCTGGATGGACTTGTAACTGTGAGGTTTGGAAAATGGATGATCATTTGGAAATGTGAAAGCCATAATGTAAAAATATGTAATGTATTTGTTTTATAACAGTATTCACATTTTTCCCGCCGAATGTACATTCATCAATTGAAAACTAAACTAATTCAACATACATTCAATGATAAAGAGCGCATATGTAAAACCAAACAGGGTGTTATTTTCGAAAGTATTTCCACGGAAAAAAGATAAGTTGAAACAACTATTTGAATTGTAAACGCTTATGGACACATTTTTTTCTGTTGAAATAAAAATTTTATCCGTTGATTCAAACAATTACAATAATGAACCACTGAGTATTGGTGAAATTAATTTGAAAAAATGGTTATTTTAACGAAAAAAAATGGCTTTGTATACGTACTTATTTCAACTAATCTGTTTTCCTCCGTGTGGATGTTATATGATTACGGAATAAAACTGATTAAGTATCATAATGATATTGATTAAATATAATAATTAAAATATAAATTGAATTAGAAACTGTAATTAGAACTTTGAATTATGCAACATGAAATTAGAATTATAAACTTTTCGTATGATAATAAATATGTAACTGGAATATAATCAATGAGTTCCAATTGACTTGTATTCTCTTTTGAAGCAAATTATACGCAAGAGTTTGTCTCTTCACTTGTTCTCCGCCCAGTTCTTATTCTGGATTTTTCGATCGTTTCTGACGCATCCCTTCCCAATCTTTAGAATTTGGGAGGACTGTAGATAAAACTTTCTCATATTCTTTTTTGAAACCTTCTGTATCTGGGAATTTTGATGATAAAAATCCTGAAAAGAAGAAAATAATACTATAAATAATAGGTATGAAGGAGTGTAGAAAAAAAATACAGATTTCCCCAATATTATATTTGCTCATAGCTTCGATTTCAGATAGGCCTTCAAAAATTCCATTTGGAACTCACAAAAAATACAACAGTTTTTTTACATAAACATTTGTTCTGATGGATTTATAAACAAAATGAGGAGAACATCAGAAATTTGGCTCAAGAAACAAAAATGTTCTTCTTTCCACCAAATTCTGTTTGATGTTTCACAGGAGCAAATGTTTGTGTGAAAAACCGTGAAATTTTCTTGCGACTCCGTAGAAAATTTGAATCATCAATATAGAAATACTGGACTATTAAAGTTTATTGCATGTATAGAGATTCAAAGCTTTGATTAATTACAATTCAAATAATTAGACTGGAATGTTTCATCTCATTTTATTTGAAAATTTTGAGATATCAAATAAAACCAAGCATATATTTTCTCATCAATCCATTTTACTCACGTTCTATGCATTTATTCAGATTCGTAAAAATGAAAACCTGTTTTTCATTTACTTGTCTCTTAGCAGTAAAGTGCTGAGCCACTGAGCGGCTTATACAGGCTTTCAATATATTTATCAAATTTCTACTCAAGGGTACTGTCGAAGTAAATGTTCCATTCAATGCTGAAATCTGAAAAATTGGCAATGTACGAGATTTTTTTTCATTAATCAATGGTAAATATATCATATTGAAACCCGATATATATTGTGGCTTACGAAATGCTTTGAGCCTTCTGAATCATTTAAAACCTCTTCTAACGCTTCAAATTCTTCCATGGTACCAGTTGGGAGAACAAGTGCATTATATTTTTGTTTGAAATCCCAGAAGTTTGTGATTTTTCCGCTGTCCTTCACTTCTTTATTTTGCGTAATCAATCGTTGAACTGATTCATTCAAGCATTGTAATTCTTGTTTAAATGGATCTAATCTATTATCAAGTATGGCTGTTACACCATTTAAAATCACTTTAATTAAATCTGAAATATTACAATTCAAGCGTGAAAAAGAAATTAAATGATACAATTGAAAAAGAAAAATTGAACTGTTTGGTATAAATGCATTGTTTGAAGATCCCAATACAAAGCTATAGAATTTGGAATTTCGATATACTTTGAAAATCATGAAACAGAAAATAAATGCAGCAGAAAAAGCCTCTTCAATAAAAAAATTTTGCACATTTATCAAATATTCCACAAAATGTGCTGCAATTTTTTGCACGGTGTACTGAGAAGTTTTCCAAAACATACTAGTGCTTTCAAGTCTAAGTAACAATAATTGCATTATTTTATTGAAGTTCTCACGGAGAGAAAAAATTTGCTGACGCAGCAAATCGAGGTATTATATATAGAATAGCAAAATTTGTTGCTGACCTAGCGAAAAATTTGCGATAACAGCAATCGTGTTAGCTACGACAGCAATTTTTTAGCTGTGGAAGCAAAAAATGTTTGCTCCGCCAGCAAATTTTCAGTATTATATATGGAATAGCAAACAAATTTCGCTGGGATAGCAAACTTCTTTTGCTGCCACAGCTAAAAATTCGCTGTCGCAGCTAACAAGATTGCTGGAACAGCAAATAGTTTGCTGTCCCAGCAAAAAATTTGCTGCTCTGGCAAAAGGAACCCAGCAAAAGTAGATTTCGCTGCCACAGCGAATTCCTTTTTCTCCGTGCTTTATTAAAATTTTTCTGCATAATAAATTCAATACAGCACCTTTCGCATTTACTTGGGTAAGTACATTCATGGGTTCATCTGATGATTGGACTGCTGCATTCGACACTGAATCGGTAGCTGCAAAATATCAATTTCCTTTCATAAAAGTGGAATCAAGTAGAGACAAACAGGATTTTGAGAATTACTGACCCTTGTAGGTTGGAATTGAATATTCTTTCGTCTGTTTGGTAAGTACTTTCCCTGTCTTTGAAAGTTTTTCACAACTCGCTTTTGATGTTCCTTGTTTAGCTCCAGTTCCAGGACATTTCAGTTTTTCCTCGAAATAAGGCACTTTTGAAATTATGTTTTCATTTTCAATGTTGAAAACCGATCGTCCTGTGGAAGTGATATTATGCTCTGTGTAGTACAAAATCATGAGATAATCAACATGTATTGAAGCTCTACTTACTTTCCTTTGGATCGTTTTTTTTCAAATCTCCAACATACGAGGGTGGATTGATAAGTTTCCGGCCTGACCAAGAAAAACAACGTTTTTAAGAATTTGTTTTTTTTTATTTCTCAACATAATCTCCTCCAAGGCTGATACATTTCTGATAGCGGTGTTCTAGTCTAGTAATGCCATCTCTATAGACTGATTCGTCAAGCTCCTCAAAATACCCATTTACAGCTTCGATTACTTCTTCATTGTCCGCAAATCTCTTACCGCCAAGCCATTTTTTGAGGTTAGGAAACAGATAATAGTCACTCGGGGCTGGGTCTGGAGAGTAGGGAGGGTGCGGCATTAATTCAAACTTCGGATCGTTGATCTTAGCCATCGCAACGATTGACGTGTGCGCTGGTGCGTTATCGTGATGAAACAAGATTTTTTTCTTCGCCAGATGAGGTCGTTTAATTTTCACTTCGTGGCTCAAACGTTGCAATAAGTCTGCGTAGTATTGACCAGTGATAGTCTTACCCTTTTCAAGGTAATCAATGTATATAATACCTCTTGCATCCCAAAAAACAGTAGCCATAACCTTGTTCGCCGAAAAAATTGTTTTTGCCTTCTTTGGAGTTGGTTCCCCTGGTCCAATCCACTGTTCAGACTGTTCTTTGGTTTCAGGAGTGTAGTGGTGGACCCAAGTTTGGTCAACGGTTACGAATCGACGCAAAAATTCGCTTGGATTACGCTTATACAACGCCAAATTGGCGGTAGAAATGTTCTTTCGAATCAATTTTTGGTCGACTGTTAGCAAACGCGGCACCCATCTTGCACAGAGCTTTTCCATATACAAATGTTGGTGCAAAATATTTTGTACACGTTCATATGACATCTTACAGGTCTCAGCTATCTCACGAACTTTTAATCTGCGATCTTTCAGCACTATTTGATGGATTTTTCCGATCATATCTGGAGTTGTGACCTCAATGGGGCGTTCTGAGCGAGGCTCATCAGAGGTGCTCACACGACCCTTTTTAAACTCGGAAACCCACTGCTTAACGGTTGAATATGATGGGGAGGATGTCCCCAGTGTTGAGTCCATCTCTTCTTTAATTTCCTTCGGCGTTAACCCCTTCAAATAAAAGTATTTGATGACAGCACGATTTTCCAGCTTTTCCATTTTTACGAAAAACACAGAGGCGTCTTGGTCAGCGTGCTCTCAAAACTAAACTAACATGGTGATCGGACTGAAACTATAGCTACAAGCTATCTAAGGATGGTACTATAGAACGCCACCTCAAGGTAGGCCTAGTGGCGCCATCTCTTGGTCAGGCCGGAAACTTATCAATCCACCCTCGTAGAACAAATAATGCAATTAATATCAATTATCTGATAGAAAACAAATAGATTGTAAACTGTACTGAACCATTATGTGTATCAGTAATTATAATCACCTTTGTTACTTATCAACTTATATTTTCGTTCCTGCGTTGTGGAAGTTGGTTGATTCTTCAATTTTCGTTTATGACCTGGCAAACATTCTATGGAATAAACATTAATTAATCGAAAATATTCCCAATTGATAGTTGTTACAACATTCTGTTGAAAATTAGTAATAACGACCATAGCCAAATTCAACAAATCAGTTTATGAGAACCCTGTCACAAAGAACCAGCTGGGATTCCACGTGGAATTCTATCTCTGTAATTTATCTGTGTTCTCAGCTGGGATTCCCAATTTCAAAGTATAACCCCAGATGAAATTTCAATTTCTACATGGGATTTCGGCTGGAATTTCTAATCCCAGGTGTAATCCCAGTTGGAATTGAAAATTCCACATGGAATCCAGTTGGAATTCTTGGTTCCAGGTGGAATTCTAATTGGAAACTCAGGTAAATTTTGGATCTGGGATTCCACATAGAATCCCAGCTGGACTTTCGTGACAGGGAAAGCAGAAAATAATTTTTTACTCAAGTGATATTAAATTTCATATAACGTACCATTTGAAGAATATTCATCTGCACTACTGTCTGAGAATTTATCTAAATTTTCACTGAATAATTGTTCTGGATTCCCAGTTTTCAGTTTCTTCAAACTTTCCAATGCATCTTCAACTTTTTTCTGTCGAGGTACGTCATCTTCCGTAAATGCGTCCGTATGTTTTTCCAAATACTTGATTTTCACCATTGCTTCTTCAAATGTTTCTAGTAAACACAATAAATTAATTAATTTTTTATTGATCATTATCAATTGAAGAAGAACATTATAAAACAAGGGTTTTGAATTCATTCAACTCACTGGCGGATCCTCGAATTTCCACTTCATATATATCCCAGGTCATGTTGGCATCTGCTAAGTTTTTGACCATGGTATTATATTTCTTTTGATTCTCCTTCGTATATGCTGGTGGAGGATAAAAAGTTGTACATCGTTTGTTCTGTTCGTCATAATTTAGCCACTTCGTAGGGCCAATATCAACTTCTTTCAAATCATCCACCGACTCATTATCATCAACAAAAACGATTAAAGACCAAGGGCGAACTGGAAAATTATGCAACACACAGTAATTATAATTGTAATTGGAATGAGGAGAATAAAAACATTTATGAACAAGTATGTGTCGCTAAACAGGTTCGAAATAATGCTTTTTCCAATTCAAAAAAGTCTTCTCGAGTCGAGTAAATTTTCTGTTTTGCTCTGTAAAATGCAAAATACCTTTGATGGTGAAGATCATGAGATACATCTCCTATATTGCTTGACTAGAATAATTTTGACGCTGGTCAATTATAAACTATATTAAACCAATCTCATTTCAATCGAAAGCTATAAGCATTGCATTTGTGATTCTGTGCTGTCAGTGTTGAACATCAAGTTTCGAGGTCATGAAAATATAACCTGTGACAATATCTTTGAACGATAAAAATTATTGTCCAACTACTTTCAAATGGACTGATTTTAATATCAATATGCGTGATACATAATAATTCACATGGCAACATAATTACAATTTACGGACAAAAATGTAGAATTACAGTGTTGAATCAATTAATTTGTTGAGACTAATGGAGTATCACATCCAATTCTTTGACAGTTTTGATCATATATTTCAGGTGAAGCAAAGATAAGAAGAGAAAGGAAGAATGGATACTGTACAATTCTTGATTTATTGAACAAAATATATACTTACTTTTCGCATCCTCCATATTCACAGATTCGCTTTGAAGGAAACACAAACAGAGAGGCAACCACACAAAAAGACAGAATGATTATTTAAGTACTGAATATTTGGGATTAATGAATTCGTACAGTTATAAATACATCATTCCATATATTTGAAATGATATTCAAGGTTTACTACCTATACGAAACGCGATAAATATTAAATATAACGGAAACGAACTGAAACAAAATCCAAACAATCCAACTTCTCTTGTGATTGGTCAAATTGGAAATTACGAGTTCTCAATCCCTTTTTTTCCACATCCGTGCTGTATGAGCATGAATTTTTGTGTTTTCAAGTGGAACATTAATCATGATACGCAATATGCATATTAAGTAAAAGTTTCGGTTACACACAACAAGCTGGTTCCAATACATTCATTAAGAATTCTTAATGAATTCATCGTGGGATTCTTCAAGAGTCTCTGTTATGACAGTTCAGAATGAGTTGTTTATAAGTCCCAGGTAGTTGTAGTGTATTGAAAGTTGTAGTTGTACAGGTATTCAAAAAGGATCCTCAAACAATTCTCCAGAATTTTTTAATGAATTCTTTTGGAACTGACGTAACGGGAGTTCATTTGGGACAAGGCTGTGTTGTGTGAAGTGTTTACTTGATCCGTTTCCTCTCAAACTTTTGTTCAAATATTCATGATACAATTTTTTTTTATAAATTATCTAAATCATTTATATTTGTTTTCAATTTTTTTATAATTATGAAAATGTCTATCTGGTGAGGCTTCTGATTGATGAATTATCAAAAAACGGATTGTCTGGTGAAAAATAATTTATATTTTTTTATAATTCATATTCATATCAACTATGTACACAACAAATTATTTCTTGATGAGATGCGACTCCATAAAAATCTGAAAATATCATTTTCAATCTTTCCAATCATGTAGAAAGAGTATTGCGTACAGTTTTCTTTTTGAATCATAATCAAGGCTCAACACTACCAGTTTCTGATCTAAATCATCAATAGATATTATAATATCATCTAGTTCCAAGTCATTACATATTTCCCACATATTCAGATTTTTCGAATCAAATGGAAAATTGAAAATCGGTTTTTTTTTGCTAATTCTTCTTCCTCGTAGCTTGATGACATTTCGATCACAGTTTTTGAAAATTCGATTAATCTCAAAAAATGTGCCATTCTTTAAGACAACGTTATTATTGGGATAGGAAGTGGTAAGCAAAAATTCTTTGAACTTTAATTTTCGAATAACTATGACCTGCTCGTCATCATTAAACGCTTCTTGTAAAACTTGAATTTTCATAGGCAAAGTTGGTTTTGATGCCATGAAACGCCGTTCATGGAGTCGACGACAAATTTGAGAGAGAGGCTTATTACCTGATCTTAGAAGTTTTCTCAACTCCCCCAAATGACTTTCAAACGGGAATGCAGTGATAGAACTCAAGTTGCACCCCATGTTTTTTACATCATCTGCAAGATGAATGCAGTTATGAACATTCATGATTAAGAAGTCTAAATCATATATAACTGCACCCATATGGAAAAATCTTTTCAAATATTGTGACGCCTGCTGGTTTTTTTTCTGAGCAAATCGTGCATCACTTAATATTCTACAAGCTGCATGAAATAATAAAAAATGTTTATACTGATTTTCAGACATAATCTTTTTAAAAATAATTGGTCCACAGTACAAAAGCACAAATCTGAATTCAGTTGCTTTCCAAAGTGACAAAAGTTCTACTGAACGTGGCTTACGTAAAAATTCAGCAGGAACTTGATTATGAAAATCACTCATCCATTTCGACAGCAATTGCTTTGCGTGTTGTCCTATCTTATAACGAAGATCTTCTAACAAATACAAAAACAATTTTTTCATCACGCCGATGCAACCCAAGTGCATGAAATCTAATATAAAACAATCGATCATGTTTAATGGTAATTCAATTCGCAATAATGGCGTCCCTACATTATGGTGATCCCTGTCTTCTTGGTTCCGAAATGAATCGTTCGTTCTTAATGGACAGTCTGAAAACGGATAAATCGTTCTTCTTATATAACGAGTACCTTTGACTGTACATCTTTCGCAAGCGCTGTAGCCTCCATGACCTTTAGTTCCTAATAATAAAGCCCTAGCTGGATTATCACATATGAAACATTTTATCGCAATGCGATAATTATGGCCATGAATTTCGACAGGATTTACGAAAGTATTCAATTCTTGAATAAAATCATGTAAGAACAATTCCAAATTAGCGGGTTTTGAATTCCCTGCAAATATGCCAACAACGAATGGTTTGTAAATATTTGGCTCAAAGTGCACTTTGCATAAGATAGGCCAGAATTGCTTTACACTTGATTCATATATACGCTGGCCATCTGTGTTGAATTGTAAGTGTAAATAATCCTGATGCAATTCTGTATTCAAGCATGCTCTTAACCCTGATAAAATACCGAAATACGCGAATTGTCCGTTTCCTAGGTCTTGAATATTATATTCAGCTGACGATGTGCCCAAAAAAGTTTTTGCGGATTTTGGTAATGCGGGAAGTAATCTCTGTCGAAGAATAGCTAACAATCCATCTATGTGTTCGTGAGATGTATTGCTGATAATTGTCCATTCTCGAAGCTGTGGAATTTCTATTGGTTCATTTGGTTCATTTGGAACAGGAATCATATTTTCCTCCATGTTTTCCACATTTTCTTCTTCTCCTTCATCAGGACTGTAGTATTCATCGTCAGATTCTTCAACACATGCAACATAAGGAATCTTGTATCAACTTAAATCTTTCAATGAGATTCTAATTCAATAGAATTCTATCATATTTATAGATTCATCAAGTACTTTATGTATTTTTTTTCGAATCGCAAAACCATTGAATGCAATTTTTGAAAACTATTACAATTTATTTAGATTTGATGCAAGTTACTATTTTCATTATCGTTATCATCATTGATATTTTCGATCAGTTCCAGTTGTTCTATGATATTTTGCGATGGGAAAATATAGGACTCATTGAATAATTCATCAAATTCTCCATCCTGGTTCAACGATTGAAGGGATCCCGATGACAAGTCGTCACCCTCTTCCACATTTGCAGGTTCAGCTAATAATTGATTCTCAGCTTCTGATAACAGATGTACCGCTCCTTCTGATGAACTAGAATCTTCTGCTCGATTCGACACACTTGGTTGTTAATTCGAATCATAACTATCGAGCAATTCATCCAAAGTTGCTGAAAATATTTCAAAGAATGTATATGATTTTGACAAAATTCAATTATGGTTCACACTGTTGAGAACTTTTGGAAAATGAAATTAAACCAGATTTGGTCAGAACATTGTCCGAGATTCAATGAGATTTGGGGAGATTCAATGAGATTTGGCGAAAATCAACTGTTTTTTCTGACCTAATCTCATTGAAATTTGCCGGATGAGATTTGGCCAGAAGATTGTCCAAGTTTAACTGGAATTTAGTGAGACTTAGCGAGGATCAATGGTTTTTTTTTAATCAGGGATAATGCACTTCCAAAAATGGTGAAAATAAAAAAATATAAAAGTAATTTTCGACTCACAAAATTTCACATAAACTTTTTTTTAATGACATTTGTTGTATTTTTCAGAAAGCCCAGGTAACGCACAAGAATTACTGATGAATGTTGAAAGAACTCTTTGAACTCTTTTTTAATTCAGGAAATTCTGATAGAGTTTTAAAAACAATTTTCCGGATTCCAATACAGTTCAGGGAAAGTTATTTTCTCAGAATTCATCAGTGGTTTTGTGTTTAATGTAGGGTATTATATATACATTGCATACAATATCTGTTCTGTATTATAAAAAATCTTATGCATGTCTCAGCTGGGAAATATAACTCAATAACCTAAGTTATTATTGAGTAATTCACCTTACGTTGTGCTTTCTGTTTAAATAAGAAAATGAATCATAAAACTTACCACGAAGTTTACGTTTTTTTCGATACTTTCTCACTCTCTTGCGAACTAGTCCGTTTCTATCCATTTTTAGTATTCAATATCAATCATATAAACCGCTGAAACCTTTCCAACCTCGAAAATTCTACGCAAGATCTGGTGGGAATTTTACTATTTCTTAACTATGCGCAATGAAGAATTATACTTGCGTCACTTATATTCGATCAAAACTTTGATAACGGTATCTTATGTTCACGCATATGCATTAAATTCAATATACAATATTGGCTCATAAGCAGTGTTTACATTCTTGTCAGAAATTGAAAACCTGATTGTTATATGCAGGAGCATCACGAAGATTTTTTTCATTTTTTTGTAAACATAACCTCGAAAAGTCACTCCAGTTATTCTCTAGGCCTTCATAAGGCCTTGCAAGTCCCTCACAAGGGACTAGTGAGGCGATTGTGAGGCCTAGAGAGTGACTAGAGTGATTTCTTCTAGGATATCGACTAGTCAAACTTGTGGGGCACTCACTATGGATTCGCAAGTTTTACTAGACTAGTTTTGCCTCGCGAAAAACTTGCAAGGCCCTTGCGATAGCTCGAGAATGCCTAGAGTAATTTCTGCTAGGGTAGACCTCTTTTTAAACTATTGTGCTATCTGGGAATTTCATATAAATACCAACTTTAACTTATCATCTTTAACTTATCATATCTTTTCGTGGAATTTCACTAAATTTACTTTTATTGATTTATTCAAAGATGATAAAGAAAAAAATAACACCAAACTTCGCTTCACCATGTGTTGGTAGAAAGGCAATATGACACACTATAATCATTAATGTCTGGAATAACTTTGTTGGCAATGGTGAAAAGTTTTTGGCCTGACGGGAATCCGAACCTGCTCTACCTACCTACCTAACCTACCGAAACCTAAAGATGTAATTTCATGGGGCGTCGAGCATCAAGCGTCAACATTAGACGGAAAGAGAAGAACTGTGTGACCTCTCTTTCTTTCTAATGTTGATGCTTGATGCTCGACGCCCCATGAAATTACAGCTTAACACCTTGCCAACGTAGCTATTCCGCACTTTGGATTTCAGAGCTTATTTGATAAAGATATTTGCTAGTAAACAGTTCCACCAGTCCCCTGGCGGTTGTACCACGAAAGTTGACCCGCTACATTCAAACTGCACATTCTTCGTACTTTTACATATCGGAATCATCGCGCTGAAAAATTGTCAAAATTCATTCCCGTAAAATATAAGTGATAAAATTGACAGTGCTTAGAAAAGTGATTTCAATAAACATAACATAAAGACATAACCCTACTTTTGGAATTTGTTTTTGTTTTGTATCTAATAAAACATAAAATTCTTTATAACAGTGATAAATCAATGTGATTTTTGTGATAAGATTATATTTTGGTTTGAATTCATTATTTTGTGCTTTCCATTGAAAAATTATTCACATTATGTTATGTGTAAGAAGTGAACTAGAAAATATTACAAGTTATGAATGTATCCTCATGATTCTTCAAGTGTCCCTGTTTTTCATCAAAATCAAATCCCAAAGGAGACTTTTGTGGAATCATATTTATGGTATGTAAAAGTCACATAGATCTCTTTCATTTAGATTATTCAAAGAAAAGAGCGGTCACGGTTTTTTTTAATGCTTCAAAGTGAAGTTCGTGTATCATTAGCATTCATTATCATTTTGCTAACTTATATATGTGAGCTTCTGATTGAACTACCTTAATCAGTTAAAGTGAAGTGGAGTGTTTTTTGATAAGTGACGTGAAATGACTTCCTCACTCAAACAATGTGCATAATATAAAATGAACTGTGAGTTTGTTGGAATAAATTGTCTACGAATAAGTATGACTTGAATCGTTGAAGATATTATCTTACACTTATATTGGAAGCGCAGTGAATTTCTTTCTCTGATCAAAATGAACTACTGGCACGATGGATACTTAACTGTGATTTGCTTCCAAAGAGTATTTCTACAGATACCGAGACAATTGAACAGGTGAAAGAATTCAAATATCTAGGAAGCATAATTACAGAGAACGGCAAAAGCGAAAGAGATATAAGAGCAAGAATAGCACAAGGGAAACAGGCTTTTTATCAGAAGAGACAGTTATTATGCTCAAAAAATATAAGCTTGGAAGTAAGGAAGAAATTCTTGAAAAGTTACGTTTGGAGCACAACATTATATGGTTGCGAAACTTGGACAATGGGGAAAACTGATCAACGAAGACTTGAAGCTTTTGAAATGTGGTGTTATAGGAGGATGCTCAGAATAAAATGGATAGACAAAGTCAAAAATGAAGAAGTACTCGAGCAGATAAATGAAGAAAGAAATCTTTTGAAACACATCGTGAAAAGGAGAAGCAATCTTATAGGACACACATTACGGCATGAGAGTTTATTGAAAACAATATTGGAAGGGAAAATGAATGGTAAAACTGGTAGAGGTAGACCTAGAGCAAGTTATATGAAGCAAATCGTACAAGACAAGGGATGTAGTAGATATGTAGAAATTAAACGTTTGGCGGATAATAGACAGGGGTGGAGGGTTTCATCAAACCAGTCGTAAGACTGATTACTTCATGATGAGTATTTCTACATCACTTTATTGAACAATACATATATGTGGTTATAAATGAAGCCTAAGGGTTTTAGCAATAAAAAATCATCTGTCAAATTACAAGCACAGGGAATTCCTTTCATTACCATAAATTACATGGAACATGAGAAATATTCAATTGATTTTCATTCTTACAAATTGACTGAATAATTTGTTCATATGTAATTATTTATAAATACATGTATAGTTCAATGGAGTTATTTCAAGTAATTTTTGACAATCAATATCTCTTATAAGTATCTATCGTGTCAATGGTTCATGGTAGTCAGAGTAAAGAAAACTCACTGCGCTCCCAATATGTAAGTCAATTTTTTTATCGACTCAAGTGTTGTGGATACCTACTTCTTATTCGCAAAGAGTTTATGTCAACCAAGTGGCTGGTTATTTCACTTCATACAGATTGTGGATCGAAGGAATGACATCACTTCATTCCACTTGATCACCTGAAAAAACATCAGAGGTTTACAAAAGTGGTAGCGATAGTACATTCTTTCTGACAATTGGTATGATGGATACTTGACTGTGATTTGATTCCAAAATATTTGTACATAACTTCATTGAATAATACATGTAGTTATAAATGGAGTTTAAGATTCTTACCGCTAGAAAGATCATTTCTCAAATTACAAGCATAGGGAATTTCGTTCACTACCATACCTCACATGCAACAATATAAATATTCAATTGATTCTGATTCTTGCAAATGGACCTAATAATTTGTTCATATATAATTATTTATAACTACATGCATAGTTTAATGAAGTTATTTTTAAGTAATTTTTTACAATCTGTCCCTTATAAGTACCTATCGTGCCAATAGTTCATAGTAATTCACATGATTTGTGATAGAAAACAGGTATGTGAAATATCACATAAACTAAGATGAACTGTCTATCGTTCATTCCACATGCATCACGATTGCATAAGTTTGTGATTGGCAACGATTGAATGCCTATTGCAAGTTTCACATTACTTGTGATAGAAAACAGGTATGTGAAATATCACATAAACTACGATGGACTATCTATCATTCATTCCACATGCACCACGACTGCTCAAGTTTGTGATTGACAAAGGTTATGGAAACATAACCTCAATACAATCACTCCAGTTATTCTCTAGATTGTTACAAGGCCTTGCAAGTCCCTCACAAGGGACTAGTAAGGCCTTTGTGAGGCTTAGAGAATGACCAGAATGATTTTTGCTGAAGTATCTATCAGTCAAACTTGTAAGGAGCTCACTGTTAACTTGCAAGTTCAACTAGACTAGTTTTGTCTTAAGAAAAACTTGCGAGGGCCTCGAGATAACTAGAGAATGCCTAGAATAATTTCTGCTAACGTAGTCCTCACCGCGTCGGAGAAGGTGTGCTACATTGATTCAAATCCTTATTTAAGCCAAAAACGTGATCTGGGCTCCGAAAAATAAAGTTTCATGAAAAGATCGCGAATATTTGACATTCCCAGAGACCCTCAATTGTTTTGCTCTGTTCTAAACCATCATGGATTTTTTTGCTATGGTTCTCACCTCCCCGTTGGGGTGTACCACAACTATTCCGACTGATACATGAGGCAAAAACGGCATCTGCATTCCGAAAAACGAAGTGTGATAAGAAAATCGCGAATATTTCACATTTTGTGAATACTTTACAAGCATGGATTTCCAGCATAATATTACTTCAAAATCCCTTCACTTTCAAGTCAAGGAAATCCCCCCAAAAAATCTTCAATTGCCTATTTGCGATAGACAATTTTGTAGAAAGCGTTGCGTTGCTTGAAAAAATTGAAAGTACTAAATAAATATTTTTCTAGAATTATCTGGAATTAGTATTATTCAAATAAAATACAACGATGAAGAAAAAACTGTGATACGAGAGGCTGTCAAAAAATAAAGTGTTATATTACCTCCGTAATTATCTTGAATAAACCTCAAAAATAACGAGATATAACATCATTCAATAAAGATTCCTGTGATAGGAAATTATGGGTTTTTTTTATACTGTTGCAACATTAATACAGCCTTGCTGTACCTTTAGAACTTTGCTGTTTCGAACCTTCGTCAGATCTTTTAATTATTCAAAAACCTTTATAATTCATAAACTCAATGGTTCAGAAACATTCTGGTCCCTGTAAGTTAACCAGTTTCGACTATGATTCGAATTCAGTTTACTTCGTGTTTTGTTTAAACATTTATCCTAAAGAGGTGGGGTTATGTTTGAAATAATTGGTCGAGCGAACAGCAAGGTGGGGGTTGAAGGGGCTGTACCTAAAGTGGAAGATTCGAGAGAATTGCGGTAAAAGGTCCGATTGAGTAAAAGATTCGGGTAAGAAAGATCCGAGAGTCGAGTGTAGAACCTATCCAAACTTTTTCCACTATCTCAGTGCGAAGTTCCAACCAAACCGAACAGTATGAGTTCGGTTCGGTCCAAGATTTGAACGATTCGCACACCCATGATAAAAAATGTATGCATATTATATGAAGAATGAATTTGAAATGAAAATAGGTGACAAAACCATTGATTTTAGGGTCAATTTTTTACGCGTAGGGATACTTTTTTAATACATTGCACTGACCTGTATGAAGTTAGCCCCCGAAGTGAAGGGAAAAATGTTTTTTTATTGCATCCAAAAGAGCATCGTTAGTACCTGATTGTACCAAAAAAAAATTTCGTCTGTACCTCGAAGATAAAAAAGTTACAGAAATTTGAAAAAATGGGTTGCCCCCGACTTTCACCGATTTTGATGAATGATAGCTCATTTGAAAGGTCTCGGGACGTAGATGATTGTACCACAGAGAATTTTCTAAAAAAGTCAAGGGGGGGGGGGGAGTTACAACCGAACAACTGATTTTACATAGAAAAAACTTTTTTTCGAACTTTAAAAAATTATAGAGAACTACCCCTGACTGGTGCAACTTTTTTATGGATGAATTATTGTTCAAAGACCTCCTGAAAATATTCCCTGCAAAGTTCATCGTTTGTACCTCCTTGGCTTAGAAGTTATGGGCCTTGGAATATCGAAATAACATGATTTCCGAACCTTAAAAAATTTTTTTTTAATGTAAAAACAGTTTTTTTTTCTACCTCCCCCCTTCGACTTTTTCGGAAAATCCTTTGTGATACAATCATTTACGTCCCGAGACCTTCCAAATGAGCTACCATTAATTGAAAGTCGGGGGCAACCCATTTTTTCAAATTTCTGCAACTTTTTCATTTTTGAGGTACAAACGAAATTTTCTTTGATACAATCAGATACTAACGATGCTCTTTCGGATGCCATGAAAAAAAATTTTTTTCTTCACTTCGGGGGCTAACTTCATACAAGTATTGCACTGCAGAGGATTCAGTATTGTACATCCTTCAATTCGAATTACATCCCTTCTAAAAAATTTCTCAGCGTTAATATCTCGCTCAATCAAAATTCAAGAAAAGAAGGAAGTGTTAACCAGTCACTTAGAAACTAAGATAAATGCACTAGTCTTCGACACCATTAGATCAATTCTTCATTAGAAATTGCGTTTTTCAGAAGAATATTTATGTATTTCTTATCATAGCTATACCATTTCATTCTCTAATGGATACCAAATGATTACAATATATTATGAAAGTTTTAAATCATCAACTGTTTTTTATTATTGGCTGGGATGCGCTCGAAGGAGGATAGGAATATGAATCTGTGGAAATAAATCCCAAGTATATATTCAAGGAAAACCTCGGTCGGTTAGATGGGTCTGTATGGTATTCTTAACAAAGAATTTTCAACATTACGATTTGTATCCTTGAAAACGGATCTACTCGATCCGGAACGCCGAACGACTTGAAGCTCCAATAAATATCGCTTGACCGAGGTTTGCTTGGATATACTTGGGATTTATTTTCGTCCAATCCAACTGTTTTTATCACACATATTTCAGTTTCACCAGGAATCTTCACCAGTGTTTGACATTCATGGATCCCTAATAAAAACAATCTATCATCCACGCGCATTGACTTAGAAAACAACTACCCAAACACTTCCGCTCAATTTTGCCTTATAAAATCAATTAGATTTGATCATCTCCAATATTGAATTCAGAAATTGTCACAAAAACACTTACGTTTAAATTTCACTTGATTTGAAGCGAAGATGATCAACAAACCGGAGATTAAAATTGTTCTGTAGTTACCACAGATGCTCGATTCGAATATTTCCATATTTGTAAATAGAGAAAAACATCGCAAACCACTAAAAATATCATACAAACAATAAACTGTCAAAGACTGGAACAGTGTGGCTCACTGGTGCGTTTACCTCAGTGAAAAATTAACGAAAAAATGGTTAGAAACCCTAAAAGCTAAGGAATCCTTTCTGATCAAAAAGTACCCGGAATTTCTTAATGAAACGAAAACGGTTCAACTATTCATCGATATTCACTTTATTTCCTTCGAAGTAATTTCCATTGCAAGCAATACACATATTCCAACGCTTCTTCCAATCTTCAAAACATTTTGCATAGGCCGATTTCGGAATCGCCGTCAGTTCCTTCTGCGAATTGTACTTTATTGCCTTAATCGTCTCAAAACGCTTTCCGCGAAGTGGTAACTCGAGTCGTGGGAATAGTAAAAAATCACAAGGAGCCATATCAGGTGAATACGGAGCTTGAGGAACGGTATGAACATTGTTTTTAGTCAAATAATCGCGTACAAGATGAGATGTATGTGCCGGTGCGTTATCGTGATGAAGAAACCACTAGTTATCTTTCCACAATTCTGGTCTCTTGCGACGAATGTTTTCCCTCAAACGCTTCAATACGCTCACGTAATATTCCTTATTCACTGTCTGACCTGGTGGGAGAAATTTGGAGTGGACCACACCACGGCAATCAAAGAAAACAGTCAACACAACTTTGATTTTAAATCGACTCGATCGCGGTTTTTTAGGTTTTGACTCGTCTGAGAAGCGCCATTCCGATGATTGTTGGTCAGTTTCGATGTCATATTCATAGACCCATGTTTCGTCATCGGTAATGATGCCTTCGATAACATTTTGGCCCAAAGAAAGCATTTATTTAGCAACATCAATGCGATGCTGTTCCTGCAACAAATTCAACACTCTCGGCACAAGCCGTGCTTCAACTCGTCTCATGGCCAAAATATTGTGCATAACGTTCTGCACCGATCCGAACGAGACACCAAGATCGCATCCTATGTCCCTAATGCTCACACGACGATTTGCGAGGACGATTTCTCTAATTTCATCAATATTTTCGTCAGTGATACTGGTGGATGGACGACCGGAACGAGGCAAATCATCAACCACAATACGACTTGCTTTAAACTCTTTGTACCACTCGTACGCTTGTGTTTCCGACATCGTCGAGTCCCCGTAGGTTTCTGTTAACATCTTCAACGCTTCCGCACATGAAATTTAGTTAAAAACACAAAATTTTAGACAAACTCTTTGCTCAACCAAATTCGACATTGCGAAATTCGCAGAACACAACAAACACTGACTCGTTTACAAGGCAACACGCATTCACTTCTGACGAATGAGGCGCAAATAGACATTTGAGCGCTAAATAACAGATGAAATAACATGGAAAACAAAAGATTCCGACAATATCTCAAGCGCGGTTTGTTTGAATAGAGAATTCCGGGTACTTTTTGATCAGAAGGTATATAGCGGTAGAACACATTTATATAGGCATCATTGGATGATCGTGGTCATCGGTATAACATGCAACCAGCGAATAGTGATATCACTGTGGTCATATTGGATCACCACAAAACACCTCTAAGGAAGTGAAAAATAACACCAAGTTCATGAAAATATGTGAACACAATATGACATGAAAAGAACTTCTCAAAAACCAACTTTAATCCATACATAAATTATACAGGTGTCATACATGGATTATAATAGGAGACCTGTTTGTTTCATCTCATTCATAGTAGCCATATATGATTAATTTTTGCTAGGGATGCTCCTCGGATCGTATGAAGAATCAGAAAATTAATGAATCTGCACGTTCGAATTCTGATTGATTATAAGTACAATTTGCCTGTTCTCCTACTTCCTCGAAATTTCCATGTACATGTACATGAATAGGCACTTGTGTGTAAACTATTAAAATTCAAAATGCATTGTGAAGAAAAAGTAAAGCATAAACGTTCAAAAATTATTGCAGTAACTTATTTGCAGAATATACATTTCACACATACAATCTAAAAATAATTTCGTATACTAAAAAAAGATGCGTGTTTGAAATCAGTTAAATTTGAACATATTTGACCATTTCAGACTCAGTCGAGATATATGATATCTGTTTCAAGCATTTGAAACTTGTACGAAGCAGATATTTGTTTTTGGTGCGCCTTTGACGCAAAAGTTCTTTCCTTGAGGAAATTCGTTAATAAATTTCTCTTCTCGTTGGAATGACACGTTGGAAGAGTAAATGCGAAGCTGTCTTGGGGAGAAACTTCAAATAGTTCTATATTGTTGAATATCATTACAGCGAACAAAAGCCCGTATCGTAAGTAGATGATTCAATAATTCACACAAATTCAATGAATTCATTGAAGTCGTAGAATATTTGAAGAATGATTGAGGTATACAGCATTCCGAATATTGGAATCATTTCAAATGCTTATATACATGCTAGTTGATTCATGGGACAAAGTGTTCCCTTCAAAAATCATCTGTATTTCAGACTTCAAGTTTTGAACTGAACTGCGTGTTGAAAGATACTTTATATTATAATAACAAACAAGAATTGAATAACCACTTCATCTTGGGCATACAGTTTGTTTTTGAGATATACGGGGTTAAAGTGCGATGAAAGAACACATTCGTTGTATATGAAATATATAAAAATTATACACATCTTCTTTACAGGATGAATCTGGTTTATATATGATATGAAAACGGGCAAATAAACAACTGATTCAACGTTCAATCTCTTTGAGCCATTGAAAAGTAGTGATTTTCATCAGGTCTATTAATTCATGTGACCATTTGCATCTAACTGCAATCGGACCAATTGCATCTTTTGTTGCTATTTTTTTGCAATATTTTGCCGTGAGGATAAATTTTTTTGCTCCAGCCGTTACCAAGATACAGTGAGTTAGATAGGTTGAGTATTAAGCTATCTAGAAATCGGAAAAATGGCATGAAGAGGCGTTGTAGGGAAAAAAGGATTACATAGGATTTTATTGCCTTGTCACATCTACGATTTCCGTGATGAGAATCGTTCAACGCTCGCCGCGATTAAAAGGAGTCGTTCGATTCATTCTTTCGAATAGTTCGAATTCCCCTTATTTCGAATGTCCTCCTTTTTAGTTTATTCTTATGAATAAGGCAAGGACAGGAGGTTTAGAGATTTTGAGATACTTCACTTATTAGTAAATTTCAAAGTGTTGTTACGTTTCAAGTGTGAGATCGATTTTCAATTTTAAACTTCGCGCTGTGTAAATGTGTGTCTTAGCGTACCATTAATTGCATAGAGCGCACCCCCGTGTCTCTGTGTACAGGTGAGGGGTACCAAAGTCGATGTGGATCTAGAAGACATGCGCTGTCTTCTGTATACAGGGTGATTCAAAATTCCCGCACTCTTTTTTGGGAGTAGATTCCTGATGAAATTCTAAAACGATTTGTCCTTCTGCACAATGCTCTCCGAAGCATAATTTCCGAGATATAATTAATTAAAGTTGAGTAATTATGAGGTGGATCCATCGGTCATTCAGGAGCGTCATAACAGAACAAGAGAGGAAGGTGCTTGCAGAGGGCGCTCATACGATCAGCTGATCGGTATAATCGATACGATTTACCAGCATACAAATTGGTAAATTTTCTATGTAGAACGATTGAATTCGTCGACACTGGAAAAATTGATTATTGTCATGAATTCTTATCACGATATGCTGTAGGTGAAAGTTGTAATTTCAGTAATGATTTTTATTACGCAGACAAATGTAAAATGGTGTTATTTCGTAGGGATAGGGATTCAAGTGGGAGGAAAAGTATAACTACTCGTTTTCAATCAGAATTTTCATGTAAAGAAGAAAACATGAGAATTTTCATTCATCCGATACCCAATTTGAACGATTTGATCAGTAAGTTTAACACAAAAGATTGGATTCCGAATCCTGTATTCTGATTGGTCGAGAATCAATGTATGTTAGATCGATCCTCGGCCGTTTCAAATGATTCTTCTGAAGAATGTGTTTTCGACTTATCCTAACCACAACATTGAACAATGATGAATTTATCCGAATTCACCCTTTTGACATCATTCGATGATTATAAAGGGTTTATCGAACGTTGATAACTTACTTCAACTTGCAGAATCCATCAGTTTTGACGAAAATACAAGGTGTGACATCGTATACGACGCAATCATTGCACTTGATTGACATTGTAATCACATACGGTTTGTTTAGCTTAAATCAACCATTCGTGATACGAATCAACCAATCAGGTGACAGCTCGAAACAGTTTCATTTGAAGCACATATGACTTCAAAGGGCATATTGTTATTTCAAATGGGAAAAGAATTGTCTTTGAAGATTAACCAAATCCGTCCTTTTTAGGACGAATACATTTTCTCAACGTAGAAACGCGCTCGAACTTGCACACATTTGAATTAGATTTTGATTTAAACATGAATGATCTTGAGTGATCTCAAGTAAGTTATCAACGTTCGATAAACCCTTTATAATCATCAAATGATGTCAAAAGGTTGAATTTGGATAAATTCATCATTGTTCAATGTTGTGGTTAGGATAAGTCGAAAACACATTCTTCAGAAGAATCATTTGAAACGGCCGAGGATCGATCTAACATACATTGATTCTCGACCAATCAGAATACAGGATTCGGAATCCAATCTCTTGTGTTAAACTTACTGATCAAATCGTTCAAATTGGGTATCGGATGAATGAAAATTCTCATGTTTTCTTCTTTACATGAAAATTCTGATTGAAAACGAGTAGTTATACTTTTCCTCCCACTTGAATCCCTATCCCTACGAAATAACACCATTTTACATTTGTCTGCGTAATAAAAATCATTACTGAAATTACAACTTTCACCTAGAGCATATCGTGATAAGAATTCATGACAATAATCAATTTTTCCACAGTGTCAACGAATTCATCGATTATTGTACAGTCAAACGAACTTACCTGAAGTGAAGTTCGACTGTAATTATATGAAAACCCCGTTCGAGATGATTACAGAAGACAATGTAGTAGTACGTCTCGTTCTACACCAGAGGGCACAACGTTCAGAGATTCAATCAAAAAAGGAACACACCTCATTCCATGCGTCCCCATTGGTTCCTGCATCCTGGTTCCTCCATGTTACCCGCCATAATCTCATATTTTTGAGAGTTGTTAAAATTGCATTTTTTCGGGTGAGGTCAACTTATGGATTTATCATTTTTAGGGTGGGTTGTAATCATCTCGAACGGGGCTTTCATATAATTACAGTCGAACTTCACTTCAGGTAAGTTCGTTTGACTGTACAATTATATTTCAAGCCCCGTTCTTCGAGATTACAGAAGACAATGTAGTTGTTCAGCATTTTTGCAATTTTAACATGAATTTTCTTTTGTGTTCACCCCATCCCAAAAGAAATTCCAATATTATTCAATTGATTTGATTTTATTTGAATTAATAATAATATAAAAGTATTCAGTCTTGTGCTTAGAAACCAAAACAAACAAAAAATACAATCTCCTTTTAATTATAGAATAAAATAAAACGAAAACAATTATTTTGCATTGGTATTAACTTGACCAGATCGATATTACACTTGAGTATGCTTTAAAATAGTTTCTGCAAACTTATTCTTATCTATCACAATTGGCCTATTATAAAAATTAGCAAACGTTTTAGATTTACTGGACCAACCAGCCGTTCTTCTTATAATATCAAAATCTAAACCCCTAGCCAAAGCAGCTGATGTAGATGCGTGTCTAGTTGAATGTGCTGAAAAGACCTCAACATCTATTCCGCTTTTTTCTAAGGTATTTTTCACCCATCTACTTATAGTCTGTACTGTTACTGGGAGATACGGTTTTTTTATAGACAAAAATAATCTATCGTTATCAGATCTGTAATCTTTCGTTTTATCTATGTAGTATAAAATCGTTTTTGCTACACATAATTCCGGCTTATTTGTAAAATATGGTAAATGAAGTATGGGTTGACCACGGCCAGGACCAGAAGTTTTCAATAAATCCGTGATTCTAATTTGTAATCCTATTGAGTTTGCTTGTATATTGCTCAATTTTATAGAAGCAATGGTTTGAGCTCTGTGAGCTGTACTTAAAGCTAATAAGGCAGCTGTTTTCTTTGATAATTGTTCCATCGACAAGATTTCCAATGGAAACAGTTTTTCTAAGTATACTAATAACTGATTTACATCCCAAATCAAATCATAACGTGGTTTGGACGGTCTTAATCTAAAAACTCCCTTTAAGAATCTACTTATAATGCTACTTTGACCTATTTTATCTTCAGATACTAAGGAAATCGCCGATCTATGATTACACAGAGTTCCGTAAGAGGCTCCTTCTTTGAACTTCATGTTTAGGAATTTCAAAACATCTTCTGGACTAGGTCTAAACAGGTTCAGCTTATTCTCATTGCAAAAACAATCCCATTGCAATAATGCCCCTTCGTATTGTTTTACCGTTGCTGGAGCCAAAGATGCCATAAATACCTCCAACGTTTCTTGGGGAATTCTCTTATTCAAGAACCCTTCACGGACAATTTTCCCACTAGCAACTGAAGATCTTTTTCTCTTGGGTGATGTCGATACCTATCGGGAGACAGTAACAGATTAGTTGATGGTCCAAATACTAATGGCTCTTCTATCAATAGTGATCTGAAAAGAGGAAACCATGGTTGTGAAGGCCAATTCGGTACTACCAATATACCAGTTGCTTTATCCTGCTGAATTTTATGCAAAGTTCTCAATATCATAGAAAAAGAAGGAAATGCATAAAAAAACATATTCTTCCAATTAACCGTAAAGGCATCAACTGCCCAAGCTTCTCGTTCCGGATACCAAGGTATGAATCTTTTACATTTTGCATTTTCGTGAGATGCAAACAAGTCTATTTCGGGTATTCCGAAATTTTCTCGTATACACTCGAATACTAAATCTGCTAGCGACCATTCCGTATCACAAGGTTTAATCCTAGACAATCTGTCTGCTTCTACATTTTCACTAGATTTAATATAAGAAGCAAATAACCATAGGTTTCTCTCTTCAGCCCACTGCCATATTTTTTTGGCTATCCTATTAAAATTTTCATATTCTATTCCGCCCATTTTATTTATGTAAGAAATTGCCGTCACGTTATCAATTCTAAGTAAAATTTCGCAATTTGAGAAATTTGACGCTAGAGCTTTCAAGGCCAAGTATACTGCAGAGAGTTCTAAAGAATTGATATGCCTCTTTTCTCCTTTTTCCCAGAAACCATGTATCTGATTTTCTGCACATGTTGCGCCCCAACCAGTTAAAGATGCATCTGTATGTATAACATGACGAAAATTATACGTTTTGATCTGATTACGAGATGTCATAATGTTTTGGTCCCACCAATTCAAATCCTCTTTCACTGTTCGATTAATAATCAATGATTTAGAATAGTCATTATCGTGAATAATTAAATATTTACATTTCAGTCTCTCTAAACTCTTGATATATACCCAACCATAAGCTACAGCTGGACAGCTTGCTACTAAAATCCCTATCAAGTGAGCTAACTCCTTGATTGAACAATTTGTCCTGACCAGAAAAGATTGCACCAGATCTTTAATTTTTCTTTTCTTTTCTACAGTGAGTTCTAAACACAATTTCTGTGAATCTAATATGAATCCCAAGAATTTACACCTTGTATTAGGCTCTAATTGACTTTTTGATAGATTAAGTGTAAATCCTAAACTTTGTAAAAATTCCATTGTTAACTTTACATTGATTTGGCATAACTCGTAATTCTCAGCAATGCACAACATGTCATCAAGGTATACAACAGACGATAAACCTTGATTCCTCAAAAAACCAACTACTGGTTTCATAATTTGGGTGAAAATAAAAGGGCTGATCGATAATCCGAAAGGGAGACAAGTAAATTCATATAAATCTTCTTGAAATTTAAATCTTAAATATTTTCTAGATTCTTCATGAATGTTGACCAAAAAATAGGCATCTTTCAAATCTATCGATGCCATATGGTATCCACCTTGAATCAATTTCTGAGCTGTTCTTATGTCTTCCATTTTGAAGTGTTGGGGGTTAATGAACTTGTTCAAATTTTTTAAATTTAAAATGAATCTATTCGATCCATCCGGCTTTGGTACTAAAAAATAAGATGATAAGAATTGATCTTGTTTTTCCTCACACTTGACTATGGCTCCTTTATTTACCAAGTCATTGATACCAATTCTCAAATCATCAATCTCCTTTGCAGATCTAACTGGTTCAGTAGGTTCTACATTTTGCGTCAGTCTTGACTCAAATTTAATTTTGTATCCCTTGATACAATCGAGTATGAACTTATTTTGAGTAATTTCTTTCCAGTTATCTAAAAAATTATGTAATCTACCCGCTGTAATACCTAAATTTATCTCTTGTGTTGATCCTGCTTGGTGTTCTGCCTCTTGGACGTGTATGGGTTGTACCTTGATTTGAAAACCATTTTCTTCTTGTATCCTGTCTGAGTTCTGCCCGCTTGCCAGGATGTTTGTCGTTTCACAAACGGGGTGTTGGAGTTTAAACCTCTTGATGTAGATGACATCTTGTTATTCCCTTGCGGATATGATTTGATATTTTCCTTCATTCTTTCTATATTTTTTGCTTCTTTAATCTTTTCACTAAGATTTACACCATATAACCATTCATCTGTTTTTTCATTTTTCAATAGATCTTTTAATTGGTTATCTAAGCCTGGTGAGACAAAGGCTTTCCTCGCTACCGACTGTTGATGGAATAAATCTGACATCAACTTACCCGCGTCACACATATTTTCAAACAATGTTAATTTGTCGATTTCTTCTCCGTCATCTTTTATTAACATGGTAATGTTATCTCCGATACATGCCAATGCTGTTCCAATTGCTTTTTGAGCATCGACAAAATGATTGTCCCTCTTTGTGGCTCCCTCACTTAAAACTGCAGCTATTTCTTTATTCAACCTTGGAGCTTGTAGCATCTGCGGTACAGCATATTTCTTCAACAATTTATCCTTATCGTCCTTCGACATTCCTTCTTCGATCCAAAATTTCCATCTTTTACTCACTGACGAATGGAGCTGCACTTGTTTCCCGTCTGGTTTTGTTGGGTCTTTGCCCAATGCAGCTAATAATTCTTCGTCTAACCACTCGACTTCCATATTATCATCTTCCAGCGCAGATGGTGGATTTTCTGGGTTTTCATCATTTGGATTCTCATTTTCTTTATCTGAAATGATGATTTTTATTTTTCTCAATTTTCTACGCTCTTAGTATGTCTTGACTTTTAATCCAAGCTCACTAAAAAATTATTTGTTTCACCTCTAGTGTGAACTCTAAATCAAAACATTCCATCTGTTTCACCTCTCGTGTGAACTCATGGACGCTTTTCTACTCTATTTACTTACCATTATTCATATTATTCTCGTCTTCGACCTTCTGTCCATTGTTTTGTTTTAAAAGCGATTCTATTTCTCGCAATTTTTTCCAAATTGTTTGATTATTTTGTTCGTTCATGATGAAATTAACCTCCGAATCTTCTTCACGTGTTACCTCTGTTGCACAACGAAACAATATGAGATTATGGCGGGTAACATGGAGGAACCAGGATGCAGGAACCAATGGGGACGCATGGAATAAGGTGTGTTCCTTTTTTGATTGAATCTCTGAACGTTGTGCCCTCTGGTGTAGAACGGGACGTACTACTACATTGTCTTCTGTAATCTCGAAGAACGGGGCTTGAAATATAATACCGATCAGCTGATCGTATGAGCGTCCTCTGCAAGCACCTTCCTCTCTTGTTCTGTTATGACGCTCCTGAATGACCGATGGATCCACCTCATAATTAGTCAACTTTAATTAATTATATCTCGGAAATTATGCGTCGGAGAGCATTGTGCAAAAGGACAAATCGTTTCAGAATTTCATCAGGAATCTACTCCCAAAAGAGAGTGCGGGAATTTTGAATCACCCTGTATATATACATATACATACATATATATATATACAGGGTGGGGCATTTAAAGTGTCGCGGGCGTTTTTTCCGAAAATAAAGTGAGATACGAGAAAATTCTTCGGACAAAAGTTGTAGGGTACCGAGGGGGACATCCGATGGTGGCCTTGGCTTTGACCTCAAATCTCATCTTCAAGGGCATTCTGAGATCAACTCTTGTTTTTTAAATAGCATCTCATATTTTTTACTGCAGATTTGGATTCTAGGTCAAAAACCAAGAAACTTTTGTCTGAACCATTTTCCTGAAATCCGCAAAAATGGCGCTCTAATCGATATTGTTCCATTTTGAATCTGACATTCGAATAACTCGAAAACGAAGGGTCTTGCAAAAGAATGTTTCGTACAAAAGTTGTCAATACACAACACATTTCAATCGTCTACATTACCACCATTCAGAGCTCACGCGATGTCAACAAACGACGGGGTTCAGTGAAAATTCACGATTTTGAAAGTCAGTTTGTCAGTTACATTTGATTATTACTTGGTTTATGACAAATTGGAAATCATGGATATCCGATACACGGTTTCTGAAAAGATCGATATGATCTACATTTACGGTGAAGTGCATAAGAACCCCAGACAAGCATATGACTTGTATGCAGAACGATTTCCTGAAAGAACAACGCCATCCATTAGGTATTTTCAACGCATTACAAAATTATTCTCAGAAACGGGAAGTGTTACAAGGGAAAAACGACATCGAATGAGAACTGTTAGCGGAGAAAATGCGGAAGTTAATGTACTAGCTGCAGTAGCCAATAATCCACACGTGAGCTCTCGTGAAATTGAACTCCATTCGGGAATTTCTCGAAGAAGTGTTCTTCGAATACTGAAACGTCACAAATTCCATCCGTATCACATTTGTTTGCATCAAGACCTTCACGGTGATGATTTCGAAAATCGTGTACAGTTTTGTCGATGGGGTCTAGCGCAAATGCACAATAACAACTTCATCAACATATTATTTTCTGATGAGTCGACGTTCACCAATCATGGTCAAGTGAATCGACATAATATGCATTACTGGGCGACAGAAAATCCAAGATGGTTACGTCAAGTAGAGCATCGAAGACAATGGGCTGTGAATGTTTGGTGTGGTATTTTTCGATCTCGAGTAATTGGACCGTACTTCATTGCAGATACGCTAAATGGAGAGAAGTACAGACATTTCTTAGATCAAGTACTTCCAACATTACTTGAAGACATACCTATTCAGGAACGATTGAATATGTGGTATCAACACGATGGTTGTCCATCCCATTATGCAGTCACAGCTCAAGAAATATTGGACAGAGATTATCCTGGACGATGGATAGGACGTCGTGGACCAGTTCATTGGCCTGCCCGTTCTCCGGATCTTACTTCTTCAGATTTTTTTTTATGGGGATACATAAAAGATACAGTTTATCAACAAGCACCGACTACACCTGAGAATATGCGTCAACGAATCATCAATGCATGCGCGAGCATCAATGAAGATATTTTAGCACGAGTTCAGCAATCTTTTGTAAAACGTTTTGAAATGTGTATTGGGTCGAAGGCCATCATTTTAAGCATCTACTGCATTAAAATTATCCAAGTGATGTAGACGATTGAAATGTGTTGTGTTTTGTTTGTTATACCCCATCACCTCCGTTTCAGTTCGAGGGGTCCCCCTTGGAATCAGACAACTTCTGTCCGAAACACTCTCCTCCAAGACCCTTCGTTTTCGAGTTATTCGAATGTCAGATTCAAAATAGAACAATATCGATTAGAGCGCCATTTTTGCGGATTTCAGGAAAATGGTTCAGACAAAAGTTTCTTGGTTTTTGACCTAGAATCCAAATCTGCAGTAAAAAATATGAGATGCTATTTAAAAAACAAGAGTTGACCTCAGAATGCCCTTGAAGATGAGATTTGAGGTCAAAGCCAAGGCCACCATCGGATGTCCCCCTCGATACCCTACAATTTTTGTCCGAAAAATTTCCTCGTATCTCATTTTATTTTTGGAAAAAACGCCCGCGACACTTTAAATGCCCCACCCTGTATATATATATATATATATATATATATATATATGTATATAGGTGAGTAGTTTGAATAAATAAGGTAAGTGTATTAAAATGTTGAATGTTAATATTGCATGTGAATGTGTATTAATATTAATGTAATTAACTTTTCAGATTCTCCTTCTTCAGAATTGAGGAATTATTCAAATATTTCTAATAGAATATAAAATATAGTAATAGAAGAGCACTTGGTTTCAAAGGTCGATCAAGGATTTGGTGGTCTACCAAGTGAAAACTCCAAAGATTGACATTTTCTATACATATATGTATGTATAAAAAGTGAAAAGGAGTTGGTTTCAATCATGTGAGTATTGTTCATTTACTTGCTTATTTCTGATTTTACATTTTTCTTTCAAAAATTTCGAGAATATACAGTTCTCGGGTATGGATTTACTTGAGAATTGTAACTTTCATGTATTCATTCTCTTATTTAACTTTATATGTTCTAATTTGATCTTTTCTTCCTGTTCATTCAGCTCTGAATTCCAGATAATTTGAATCGTCCCCACATCTATGGATTTTTCCCACTAGAGACCCAAGACGAGGTAGTGTAATGTCCACCGAGGGAGATGATAGGTATTGTATTGGTAAAATATACCAATTTAAGGTGAAAGTAATCTGAATATATTTATATGAGTTCAGTTTTGTATGAAATAAGATGTAAAGATAGTATTTCAATGATCTTTCTATTTTTCAGAATATTTCCCTCGACTACTGGAGTAGTCGAGTATAGGATTGAATTTGAGGAACTCTCGTTATTGCAGCCTACGAGGGCTGTAAGATAGATTCTAATCTGTATTTCTTTTGGTACAACCTCGGAATGGTTGACCTTCTCAAGGAGCGTGAACTTTCATAGAGAAATTATGAGGTAACTTTAATATTCGATTTTTGTATATACAATTGTGTCTATTTTTCTGAATGAATTGAATCGTAATGTTCCTTCTGTTTCACAGGTGATGGAGAAATTTGGGTCACCGAGTTTAGTATTTGACAACCCCAAGGAGAGATTGAATACACGATTCAGAAGGTCTGAATCATGCAGATTGGAGTTTTACAGTCTTCCCCTGGTGAAAATGGGAGCGAGAAGAAAGAGTAAACGAAGCGTATGCTAGAGGGTAGCAGAAACGTTAATGAAAAGTATACGAAGCTTGAATGGAAAGGATACAAAGAGTACGTGAAACGGGAATTGAAACAAAGGAAGCGGGAAAAATTCAAAAAATCTAGACAAAAAAATTGAACTCCGTGGTGAGAATCGAACCGGTGACTTCCACTGTGGTAGGGTCTCATCCACTGAGCCATGGATCGTCGTTGCCATCGATTGCTGGAAGATGTTATTTGGAGTCAGAATAGGTATGACTCGCATACGCACCGTATAACCTAGTATTACGTTACATGAAGCGTATGCGAAACGGGATCGGAAGTTTATGAAGCGTATACAGAACGTATGATTTGATGACTTCCCAGCAAGCGGGTATCATACGCTCCAGAAAGAGGAAGTTGAAACGTTTTTCGCTTCGTATACGTTTCCTTCTCGCTTTGTGTATACGCTTCATTTTCACCAGGGTCGTGGGACGTCGACTGGTGTTACCAGTCTTTTCTACTTTGCTGTGCTGATTAGGAGAGGGATTTCATTGAGGAAACAAAAGCTTTCCTCGATACAGCGTTGGAGAAAATCCAGGGACTTCAAATATCTGCATGACTTTAAGAGAGTCGCTCCATAAATTCAGTTCCGAGTGTTGCAGTGAAGTGAATAGTGTTTCAAGTGAGGTCTTTAGTGTATGTGTGTCGTGTAAGTGCGTGAAAAATGAATTCCAAGAGATTTCGGGTGATAGGTTTGGTTAAGACTGGTTCAAGGGTTACGGATAACCTGAAACTGTCAACTTATTTTGTCAAGTTTTGTTCTACGTGTGTTATAGGACTCTAGATACTTTTAATAATCAGTGTAGTGTGTTTGGAATCTGTATACCAAGTTTCAATCGATTTGAATCGATAGTTTTGCTTGTTGCTCTATTTCAAGTTTGCGGTTTCTCAAAAACCGAGAACTTTGATTTTCAACCTTCGTGTTTTAGGGTTTGCAAAGTAGTTTGAAGTGTTTCTTTAGAGTCAATGACATAATTGAGAGTGTATAGTGTAATCCAAAAAGATTTGAAGTAACAGAAAATATCATAAGTTGCTTTTGAAGTTGCGATAACAAGGAAATCAAGTAGTCTGTTTCCAAGTTTAGTGAATTAAGTGTGAAGTGTTTGTAAAGGATTTTGTTGAGGCTGTGGGCCAAAACAAACTTATGTACCAAATTTTAGATGATTTGAAGTGGTAGAATTCTTTTAAAGTCAATTCCAACTTTGCGGTTATTAGGAAACGCGAGTCTCAGTTTCCAAATCTTGTGTGTTGGTGTTTGTGCGGTATTTAAAAATAGCTTTGTCACCTTTAGTTACTTGGGGAAGGTATAAATTACCAGCCCCGAAGTGACTGTATTGGTTTTTATTGAATTTTGTCGACTGAACTGTTCAGTTGAGTCAATGATCCAAGTGATTATTTGGAATCATTGGATCTGTGAAGTGGAAATTTGTCGAACAAGTGTCTTCTGAATGAAAGTTGTGTATTTGTGGAGTGTAGTATTGTGATCTGGTGTCGAATTAGGAATGAAATAAAACAGAATGCAGATTTTGATTTACCCTGTGTTGGAGAATGATTCTCATCTTGAGGGTGAGATTTATTAATTTTTCTTTGCTTAATTGATATGAACATTCCATCTTTATATTTATTGACTTCAATTCAACGACTTTGATTTCGATTTCAGGTAATTTTTTCATACACACATACGCATATAGGATTATCAAGATTCCAAGCCTTGATTTTATTGTTAGCGAACTTTTTTCGCGCTTTCTCTGTTGGGAAAAGGAGACCGTTCTCCTCGTTTATGCGCCGGTTTTCGATCCTTTCGCGTATGATTTGAATTCTTTCTTCTACCTCCTCCAAGTCAAAGGATTCAACCTTTTTCACTGAAAGGAAACAAACGGAAAGCACAAGGGTTAAACCGATACTCCTAAACAGGATCGCGTGATACCAGTAGAGTGAGGAAGATAAGATTTATCTTAATCAAAATTGATTCGCGTTGTGGAAGAAAAATTTGTTCCAAAGAAAAAATACAAGAAAAGGAAAAAGGCACTATTCACGATTGATCGTTGATTCACTTGTGGGAGTTGATTGTATCTGGAGATACTACTCGATTATCTCAGAGTTAATCAACTCACAGGACATAATTTATGATAAATCCACCACAAATATAAACTCGTTCGGATTTATCACAAATCTCGCTCTGATTCTGCGATACTTGTTGAGCGCAACACACACGTACGCGAAAACTCGAATTTAATAAGGGATACTTCCTGGTTTCTTTTGTTGAAAATTCAAAAAAAATTTGAAAAACTATCCGCGGACACTATAAGTTTGAAGATTTGAAATTGTATGAGGACTCTAACTTTAACTTTGAGTCTGATTTGAAGTTTAAGTTTTACTTTTGAACGCGATTACTTTGTAATAGTCTTGAAGGGCTAGAAAGTTTTCCAAGATTTTTCACAAGTAGAAGAAGAAGTTGTGGAGGGGCTTCTAGCCCTGTGAGCCCTGTATTTAAGGGCTGTCCCCCTCTCTAAATTTTCCATCCTGGTGGACGTTTCTGATCTCTCTTTCTTTCAAAATTCTATATCTGCTCGCTTGGAAAAGTGTACGCGTGAACCAAGTTCCGACTATCGATACTTGGTTCCTCGCTCCGCAGGGCGACTCGGATCTTCGAATCCGTGCGGGTGCGAGAGAGAAAGCACGATACATGTATTCATATGTATATATGCGTGTGTGTGTATTTATTCTATGTTTTATCAATCTATAAAAGAATTCCTAATTATATTGTTATAGATACAATGGCGAAGGTTATTAGAAATTCAATTTTACTGTTAGATATTTGAGTTATTGAGAAAAAACTTAGAATTTGCTAAACGTTTTGTAATTTTACATGAGATCATTCAATCTAAGTCTGATTATTATTCGACCGTTGAATGATTTATATTTCAGGATCTCTATGGTTGTTTATCGCTAAATGGCTGAAGATTTATTGTTGAATATAGCTTTGTTTTCTCTTTTTCAAATCTAATCACATCGCTGTTTGAAGGGAAAAAAACGATAATAATCAATTCATTTGTAATACATCTTCTGAATATGAACTAACAATATTCAACATTATTGTTGTTCATGTTTAGAAGTGTTGGCGTCTGTATATTAAACATATTCGTTGTTCTCTTATATAATGTGTCTTGTTATTTCAGACAACGGAATTTTCTTTATGGGATGCAGGTTGGGTACGGAATTTCTAATTCGTACGTCCGGTTTTTTTTGGTCATTTATTGTTGGGGCCTCGACATTCTCTTCTATGTTCTTTTACATCGTTGCCACTTTTCTATAGAGAACCAATTTCACACTCGATTTTGTGTACATTAAAAGTTACTTGATTTCATTCAGGCTCATATTGCAGTTATATAACCTCATTACAGCGGTATACCTGTCTCCTGTAAAATCTACATAGTTTCATGAAGTTGGAGTTTTGAACGTGATTTAAATAGGATATTTGAAATCAATTCTTCATCGAAAAATAGTTGGCAACGATGTTGGTCAGTATTACGAGTAGTACCTCTTTTTTTTATGTACATTCATCAACTGCAGGTTCCCTGCCGTTGTTCGAGGGTCGACAAAGAAGAGGGTCACTTGTAGGCGACACATGTAGACAATCGGATCTTGGAAAAGTATTCTCTCAGGGTCCGGTCCATCTTACTTTGAAACAATAGAGTTTTTTTGTATGGGTTGAAAATACTTATGTATATTCTTATGCATATCATGCATCGAATCGTTCCTCGACATGAATATCGGGGAAAGACTCAATGCATGATAATCGTGGAAGAGAGAAAAATATATATGGGAGAAGACGTGGTTACGTCACAGCCTTTCTTGCTGTCAGATAGGATATGTCATTTTTTGTTCAAATTTGGAAAAACAATTTTTCAAAAAAATTTGAAAAAAAAAATTTTTTTTCTCTGGAATTTTTTCGGAACTCTCCTCTTTATATGACGAGGTGTTGGAGGAGATGTAGGCTGATCATTGGAGTACATTGAATAGGTGTACCATTGATAATTTGCGAGGAAAACGATTTTTTTGCTACAGCCGTTATCAAAGTGCGTTGGGTTGGAGGAGGTAGGTATTGAGGTCTTTGGAAATCAGGTGGAAGGCATGAAGAGACTGAGTACAGGGAACGTTTAAATGGGATTTTCTTGCTCATTTCCTGCCACCAGATAGCGTGTGCGATTTTGTGTTTAGATTTGGGAATTTCATTTTCGAAATTTTGTCACTCTAGGAATCCAAGAAGCTATCAAGACCAATGACCGGATATTTCGCGGCCGGTGGATTAACTTTTGAGTTGCCTGCTTCCAATAAGTTGACGCTGGGATTCTTCCTGGACCACCGAGTTCACTCTAGAATCTTTCACTAAGATCTGGGATTTTTTCGCTACCATCTAGTGCAGTCTAGAATTTGTCGCTGCAATCTAGTTGACCCTTCGATTTTTTTGCTACCGTCTATTTCAGTCTAGAATTCTTTGCTACCCTCTAGTTCACTCTTCGATTTTTCTGCTACCACCTAGTTCACTCTCCGATTTTTTTGCTACCATCTAGTTCAGTCTAGAATATTTTGCTACCATCTAGTTCACTCTTCGATTTTTTTGCTCCCATCTAGTTCACTCTTCGATTTTTTTGCTACCATGTAGTTCAGTCTTGAATTTTTTGCTACCATCTAGTTTGTGAGGGACGATTTCGAATTCCACTCATGAAGGCGCAAGATCCATTGAGCGCCTCCACGACTCCTGTCGTGGATATTCATTAGTAGCAGCGGGACCTGCAATATATCGAAGAGAAACCAGTAACTTGTTCACGATAGTTTTGAGGGGTCAAAGGAAAAGGAAAAGTTCAGGAAGAGGGGGTGGGTTGATTTTAGGTAATAAAAATCACTAACACTGAAGTTAGGTTAAATACGTGTTACTACACTCTTATATTTCAATTCACCGAAATGAACCTCACAATCGTCCTACGACTTTGTCGTGGACCAAAAACACCAATGAACATTCCGAGTACGTAAAATTAATCCGGGGAACACGGGCATAGGGAAAAAAGGACGGAGGGCGTGACCACGAGGGAAAATCTATCTACGGACTATGCCGTTCACATGAATCAAGTCAAAAGGGGATATAGGGGAACCGCGACCATAAAAATCAACCAAGGGAGGGCAAATACGGGCGAAGGGGGTGACTCTATATCAAAATACGAAGGGTGCAAGGAGAATACAGATAGATAGATGGATAGATAGATAGATATATGTTTATTATGTTCTCGGATGAAAATCCTGTGGAACAATTGAGAAAGGAGTATAACCAATAACAAATATGTTAAATACAGAAATACTTATATATATATATACAGCATTAAACCCACATCCCGAAAAGCAAAAAAAGCACAATGAATGGACTTAAAAATGAAGATGAATTGAGAATGAGAGTGAGGATGAGATTACAAAGGTGTGAGAAATGAAAATACAGATATAAGATAGAGATACAATAGTTATAAATGCGCAAAATGAAGATGAAGGCAAGAAAAGCGTACGATGAACCACGATGAACCTACTTGAAAAGGAGTATATATCTATGTGTGGAAAAGGGTGGTGGTGAGCAAGAAGTCATAATATCTCTTTTTGAAGAGGTTAGGGGAAGAGCTACACTTGATGCTATCTGGGATCGTGTTCCAGAGTTGACTACCTGGTATCAAAAAAGATTTTTGATATGTGGTAGCACGATGCAGTGGTATTTTTAGGAGCCCCCTGTTCGATCTAGTGCAACGAATTGCATCAGAGGTACCAAAATTAAAACGATCGTAAAGAGAAGGAGGATCCTTGGAAGCAAATAGTTGATGCAAGTACGACCCCAGGAAAAATTTCCGTCGTTCAGAAAGTTCGAGCCAGCCGAGGCGCGTGAAGAAAGGAGAGATGTGAACATCTTTCCTGAGATTGAAAATAAACCGCACGCAGGCATTTAGTTTACGCTGCAGACGTATACTGTCTACTTCGGAGAGATCAGTGAGAAACTAAGCAACAATAATCAAAATAGGGCATAACCAGCGTTGAAATCAGTTTAGTTCTCATCTGGATAGAGAGTGCATTGCCATTAAGTCGCAATTGGTAGAGTGCGCACGAGACTTTCCTACAGACAGAAGTTGCTTGCTCATTCCGATTAAGAGAAGGTGTCAGGATAATCCCAAGTGATTTAAGCGGAGAGACAAGATTTATAGGGGTGCCCTGAAGTATGATGTCCGGTGAGGAGCGAAATATCTTTGACGTAACGTGGAGAACCAAGGATCATGCAATTGGTTTTTAAGGGGTTCAGAATTAGGTGGTTGGTTGAGCACCAACTGGCAATTCTCTGTATATCGTCATTCAATTTCGTGATACATTCGTCTATGAGAAAAGGTGAAGTATGCAGATAAATATAAAAGTCATCAGCGAATTTAGAGAGTTCACAATGGTGAATAATCGAATTTATATCGGTAACATACAGTGCGAATAAGAGAGGGCCCAGGCGAGAGCCTTGGGGAACACCTGAGGTAACTGGAGTCCATTCGGAGCAACCTTTAGAGCTTCTAACTGCTTGCGTGCGACCAGATAGATAGGACCAGAACCACTTCAGCACGGGGGTAGATATATTGAAAGAAGCGAGTTTTAGTATAAGCAAAAAGTGGTTAACGGTATCAAAAGCTCTTGAGGAATCAAACCCCACCAAAAGAGTGATCATGCGCTTATCAATCGCTTCACGAACATCATCAGTCAATTTTAGAAAAGCAGCTTGAGTGGAGCGGTGTTTGATGAATCCACACTGATATCGGTCAAGTAGAGAATTCTTGGTCAAAACATCACACAAGAAGTGATGGACAATCTTTTCAAGTATTTTAGATGACTCACAGAGAATGGAGATAGGGCGAAAATCACGTGGAGTTTGTGAAGATCTTGTTTTAGGCAGAGGTATTATGAAGGAACGTTTCCACGCCATAGGAAAGAGAGATAGCATGAGAGAGGAATTGAATGAGGTCAGTAGGAATGGAAAAATGGACGGAGCGATCAAGTTAAGGGATCGACCAGGAAGCCCATCTGGAGGAATAGTATTTGAGTTAGAAAAATGATAGAAATGTAGCAGATCATGAGGAGTCAAGTGAGGGAAAAAGAAAAGGTTATCACTGTAGCCGAGACTTTGGTCGAGAATGGGCGGTGAAGGACAGGCCGGATGAAAGCCAGCAGAGAAGTGTAAACTAAGCTCGTTCACTTAAAATTTATCCGCGTGTGGATGATTACTATTAGATTTAATTATTCTCAGGGTACGAAGTTCTCTCCAAAGTGTGCGTGAGTCGGGAGTGCCCATCAATCTGTCGTCATAATATTGATGCTTCGCATTCCTGAGAGAAGTAACAACATTGTTCCTTAGTCGTGTGAAGAGTAGATGACATTCAGGATTTCTTGTGCGGAGATATGTCCTCCTCGCAGTGTTACGTTCACGGATGAGATTACAAATCTCCTGAGTTCTCCAGGGGGAAGGAGGACGTCTGGGAGTGAACCTTCTGAGCGGTACGTCACTATGTTATAGATCAGTGAGATAATCATGGAAAACCCCAACACACTCATCAATATATATTTGTAATAACCAAGTTCCCGATGTTCAGCAAAATCGATGGTATATCAATATCTTGCCCATTCATACGCGAGTAATTACGCACAGAGACGATCTGCTGTTGACTCATGGGCAGATTGAAAGAGTATTCAATTGAGATCATGTCATGCCGAGATAGAAAAGGCATTTCCTTTTGTTCATGGTCAATCACTTTAAAGAGATCGTCCACTACACATAAGTCAAGCAAGGTAGAAGAGATGGACGTGTGATGAGGGGAGCCGTAGGGGACAATGGCCAGATTCAGACTGGAGAGTATTTTACGGAGATGAGTACTATCAGGAGATGAACGGCACAAGTCTGTGTTCCAGTCACCCATAATGATTTTGTCGTGATAGTCAGTACTCAGTGTAGAGATCACCGTTTTCAAATCAGCACAGAAAGAGAGACACGTGGGGGAGGCCACGTGAACGACACTGTTTTACTACATAAATCCTCGGAAAATACCGCACAGGCACTTCACACCGGTAAACCTCCTCGACAGATGCGAAAGGAAAAAGTTCGATGGGATGTTGGACCCCGATGGCACAGCACACTCACCGTATTCTCAAAAAATTCGTGAAAAAAGTCCTCGAAAACGAACGTTTCGATCGCTCGGTTACACAAGAAGTAAGAATCCAAGATGGCCTTTTCTTCTCCTTCACCGACGGGTGAGTTCGCGAAATGATACATGGAACCCCGTCGGTGCCTTTCCGTTGGAGCTCGCCTGTTCAGCTCGTTTCATTGGTTCTGACGGTGATGGTCTCTGATTGGTCGTTGGGTGAGTGTCGGTATAGGTGAGGTGGGGGTTCTGTCCGTCTCCAATTGACTGATTTTTCCCGTGTGAGAGTGACGGAAAGTGTCGGGGTTCGGGTCGTCTCTCTCGTCCATTTCTTCTTCTCTTCTACGGGCATGTTGAACGGCGCATGCGTCTTGCTTCTTTCCTTCGGGTTGACGGCCTTGGCAAGAGGGCGATAGAGGGCGTTCCTTCCTCCGCTGTTGGTTGGCCTGGGGTGAGAGAAGATGGACTCCCGTGATTGGTGGATCGTCCTCCGGGGGTAAGGGACCGCCGTATCGACTTGTGGCAGATGGCGTTGCCTCCTCGAGGCAGGAAACCTCGACAAATTATTAACGGGCAGGGATTAGAGGGGAACAGGAATAGGGAGGGAGAGGAGATGTCTTCCCGATTCTCAGGTCTATTAACCCATTAACGCCGAAGGAAGCAGAATTTGAACTATCATTCGGAAGCTTGATGGCAACATCAAAATCGCTACCAACGGAGTCGCAAAAAACCTTATCCACTATTTTCGAGGTCGCTCTTTCGAATGGTGGGGTCTGTTTAATGATGAGGAGTCACGGAAAATAAATATGTTGGATTTTAAACAAAAAAGTAACAAAAATTTTTGAATTCCTGAACTTGTCGATTTTTTTTCTCATCGTAAAACCAGTAGAAATTTATCAGGGCATCAACCAAGAGTGCATAAAATATGCCAACTTTAAGCAGGAATTTTTTCCCTAACCTAAAATAATTCTAACCTCTTCAAAATATTCATATTGTTGTGGAAATTACTCGGAGAGTTGAAAAAAGTGGTTTCGATTTTACTTGAGCAGTTTGAACGAGTAAAATATTTCCAACAATATAAGTATGACATTTATCGAGGTCGCTGATTACGAATTCGCTGTCAGATTTCAAAATTTCAAAATGGTGGATCCAATATAGCGGACGAAAATTGGAAATAATTCTCAAAATCCACTGGAAATTCGTGTACGGGGGTTTTTTGGGTCGCTGATTACGAATTCGCTGTCAGATTTCAAAATTTCAAACTGGCAAATCCAATATGGCGGACGATAATCGAAAAAATTTTCCAAAATCGACTGGAAATTCATATACGGGGGTTTTTGTGGTCGCTGATTACGAAGCCGCTTTCAAATTTCCAAATTTCAAAATGACGGATCCAATATGGTGGACGAGAATTGGAAATAATTCTCAAAATCGACTGGACTTATATATTCGGGGCAGTTTATAACAAATTTTGTATTTATCATAAAAAGCTATTTTACTCTCAGCGTGATCCAGAGGCAACCACGTGGACGTGGTAAAATACTGCCTCCTTCGGTGTGCTTGATTAGAGTGAGTCCCCTTGCCTCTCACTGTTTGGGGTGCCCCATTAGAGTGAGTCCCCTTGCCCCTCAATGTTTGGGGTGCCCCATTAGAGTGAGTCCCCTTGCCTCTCACTTTTCGGGGTGCTTGATCAGAGTGAATCCCCTTGCCTCTCACTTTTCGGGGTGCTTGATTAGAGTGAGTCCCCTTGCCTCTCACTGTTTGGGGTGCTTGATTGGAGTGAATTCCCTTGCCTCTCACTGATTGGGGTGCTTGATTAGAGTGAGTTCCCTTGCCTCTCACTTTTCGGGGTGCTTAATTAGAGTGAGTCCCCTTGCCTCTCACTGTAACTCAATCAAAATTCAATGATTCTTTGAACATGGACTACATAAATGAATGTTACATTCTTCGCAGAGGAGATGTGTTCCAATTGGACATTTGGAACATTTTTTCTGCTGACTTTGACGAGATATTTTATGCTCGTTACGTTCCATTTGTCCTTTCGTAAGATAACTTTTAGATACGGACAATGCGAATTTTTCAGTACCAACTTCATCTTGATTATCAACGCATGCATTATAAATCACAACGGCATTTGCTAGGGCAGCTTGGATAAGTCTGATAAACACAACCCAGGTCCATTTTTTTGACCGAATACTTGGCAATACATTGTTATAATGTGCGTCATGTAAATCGACACCACCCATAAACCGATTATAAAGATGAAATGCTTGAGGGAAGGGTATGTCGATTTTGTCTTTTGCTTCTGCGCTGTACCGTCTTGAAGTTGATAGTGGCGTCACTCCGGTAGCTGTGGATACTATTGATACTAATTTCGAGTCTATCGTGGTTATGTAATTCATTCCGCTATTTTTCTCATGTTTCACTACATAAGTTCCGTGCTTCAACTTTTTACCAATCACATTTTTCTCAGGTACTCGATTTTCCCTTATAGTTCCAGTACATTTTAAACCGAAATTGTTCAAATGGACCACAAGATCTAAATTAGTGAAATAGTTGTCGCAGTACAGTTTAAACTGTGGAATTTTTCCTGGAGCTACTTTTTCAAAAAATGGTTCAGGCATATTTAATACAACTCGAGTACCTAGTGCACATTTGGTGATTCTTCACCAACCGATGAATTTTTACCACAATAAAGATCAAGATTTAGTAAAAATACATCGGATGTACATAGACCCCAAAATTTTCATCCGAAGCGTACCGGCTTCCCCCGAATGAACTGTTTTAATGATGTCCTTGCATATGACTTTGCCATTATCTCATCCACTGATAGAGCTGTCCTCCAAAAATCAAATTTCAAAATATTATGTTGGAACATGTTGAGTATTTCTCGAACACGCCAACCTTTATCTTCAGGATTGTTATTTTTGAATACTTCAACTTGGATTCAATATTTTCGAACGAATCACGCGACATAGCCGAAGACACGACCTCACAAGATAAGAAAGGATCTTTTGACCAATAATCCCGTTGCGACTTGCGTTTGTTGAAAGAACTCATCACTATAATTCCGATAAACGTATTCGAATCATCAATTTGTAAATCCAAACAATTTTCTTTACTTGCATCAATAATGTATTGTTTGATTTCCGAAGAGAAAAACGTTGCGAACAATTCAACATGTGTACTTTCTCTTATCCTCCTCTTCACAGATTCGCTCAGTAATACTTTATCCTCAAGATCATTAGAATACATCATCTCACCGTCTCTTCAATCATATAGATGATCTTTTTCTAATTTAGCTTGATCTTCTGAATAACTTTTTCTAGCTTTATGATATGTCTTTCTTGGTGATTCCGAAATTACATCATCATCATCCGTACTTTCACCTGAGCTACCAGAATCATTCGGATTCGGAATTTCAATAAACTCTTCACCTTCCGAACTGAGCATCTCATCTTCAGAACCACAAGACGTATCCTTCTTTGATCTTTTTTGAGGCATCGTACTGGAATATTTTTTCTCTCGCTATGAAAATTTCTCTAAATCAACAAAGAAGGAAGAATCACTCACGCAACAAACTGATGGGAAATATACGACAAGATTTGGAATGATTCGCTTTTATCAGATTGTACCACACCTTCTGACTGAATCCACGAACAATTATTTCTAATGCAAGTTGAAAAATAAAGGTCCAACGTTCAAACTATAATAAATACGATATACATCATAACTATCATCACATGTGATAAAATTTACAAGAAACACAAAAATGAATGGGATATATTATAGAATATCATTGTTGAGCTAAGTCAATTACAAAAATAAATTCCAAATGGTTTGAAAGAGGAAGCGTTTGAGCAATTTTATGACAAAAAAATAAGTACCGTATTCTGAAGAAATTGTGTGAATTCCATTTGTAAATAAAACATTGAATCATTTCTTATATAAGGAAATGATAGTAATTTATGTATAACATAATAATTATTTATAATAAAATAAATTTTGTGATTCTAAATTTTGGAACGACTTATTTCCAATTTCCGTCCGCTATTCCGAATTTTACAAATCTGATAGCAAAATCGTAATCAGCGACCACGAAAACCCTCGTATGTGAATTTCCAGTCGATACTGATGATTTTTTCGATTCTCGTCCGCCATATTGGATTCGCCATTTTGAAATTTCAAAATCTGACAGCGAATTCGGAATCAGCCACCTGGAAAACCCCCGTACACGAATTTCCAGTCGACTTTGAGAATTATTTCCAATTTTCGTCCGCCATATTGGATCCGCCATTTTTGAATTTCTAAATCTGACAGCGAATTCGTAATCAGCGACCTCGATAAATGTTACACTTATATTGTTGGAAATATTTTACTCGTTTAAACTGCTCAAGTAAAATCGAAACCACTTTTTTTAACTCTCCGGGTAATTTGCACAACAATATGAATATTTTGAAGAGGTTAGAATTATTTTAGGTTAAGGAAAAAATTCCTGCTCAAAGTTGACATATTTTATGCACTCTTGGTTGATGCCCGAAGAATTTCTACTGGTTTTACGATGAGAAAAAAAATCGACAAGTTCAGGAATTCAAAAATTTTTGTTACTTTTTTGTTTAAAATCCGCCATATTCATTTTCAGTGACTTCTAATCATTAAACAGACCCCACCAATCGGAAGAGCGACCTCGAAAATAGTAGATAAGGTTTTTTGCGACTCCGTTGGTAGTGATTTTGATGTTGCCATCAAGCTTCCAAATGACAGTTAAGATTCTGCTTTCTTCGGCGGTGATGGGTTAAGCTATCTGACCATTTCCATTTGACTGCAATCGGACCAATTGCATCTTCTTTTGCTATTTTGTTGCATTATTTACGTCCATTCCGCTGGAACAGCCAAATGAGCACAATCCAATATGAACTATATGAGAATTTTTCGTTTTTTTTTTGCTAATTTTTTGCTATAATATCGAATTTTTCGCTCCGGTAGTTTTCGAGAAAATGAAACAGTTCCGCTGGAACAACCATTGATATAGGGGGCATGAAATGGTAAAAAGAATGCATAGGAATTATTCGCTTTTTATTTGCTCCAAGAATATGCTAGATTGATCTCATTTAAACCCAAGGATAAGGGGATAACAGATATTCGTGAGGAAAATGGAATACTTGGATATTGGGACGGAGCGATATCGTCATAGGAGAGAAGATTTCTTGGGGACTTTGGCATTGTAGATCATATGTCAGGGAGACAGCTGTGCATACTAATCGAGGTGTGGACGAGTATAAAGTGTAGAAAGAAATTGGAATTTGAAAGTATGAATTATGCTGGACATCTATACTTGTGAAATATTCGCGATTTTCTAATCACACTTTGTTTTTCGGAGTCAAGGAGACGGTTTTGCCTGAGGTATGAATCGGAATAGTTGCGGTAAACCTCAAACGATAAGGTGAGAACCAGCAAAAAAATCCAGGATGGTTTAGAGCAGAGCAAAAAAATCGAGGGTCGCTAGAAGTCTCGAATATTCGCGATTTTTTCGTCAAACTTTGGCTTCCTGGAACCAAGCCACGTTTTTCCCTCATATAAGCATCAGAATACTTGAACCACAACTCCTACGACCAGGTGATAATCATCAAAAAAATCCAGGACAGTGTAGAGCAGAGCAAAAAAATCGAGGGTCGCTGGAAATGTCCAATATTCGCGATTTTCTCATCAAACTTTGTTTTTCGGAGTCCAGATGCCGTTTTCGCTTCATGTATCATTCGGAATAGTTGTAGTACACCCCCAGAAATGAGGTGGGAACCAGCAAAAAAATCCAGGATGGTATAGAGCAGAGCAAAAAAATCGAGGGTCGCTGGAGGTCCCGAATATTCGCGATTTTTTCGTCAAACTTTGGCTTTCTGGAACCAAGCCACGTTTTTCCCTCATATATGGATCAGAATAGTTGCACCACAACCCCTACGACCAGGTGATAATCAGCAAAAAAATCCAGGACAGTGTAGAGCAGAGCAAAAAAATCGAGGCTCGCTGGAAATCTCCAATATTCGCGGTTTTCTCATCAAACTTTGTTTTTCGGAGTCCAGATGCCGTTTTTGCTTCATGTATCATCCGGAATAGTTGTAGTATACCTCCAAAAATGAGGTGAGAACAAGCAAAAAAATCCAGGATGGTTTAGAGCAGAGCGAAAAAACCGAGGGTCGCTGGAAATGTCCAATATTCGCGATTTTCTCATCAAACTTTGTTTTTCGGAGTCCAGATGCCGTTTTTTGCTCTGCTCGATACCTTCCTTGATTTTTTTGCTGGTTCTCACCTCATTTTTGGAGGTGTACTACAACTATTCCGAATGATACATGAAGCGAAAACGACATCTGGACTCCGGAAAACAAAGTTTGATGAGAAAATCGCGAATATTGGACATTTCCAGCGACCCTCGATTTTTTTGCTCTGCTCTACACTGTCCTGGATTTTTTCGATGATTATCACCTGGTCGTAGGGGTTGTGGTTCAAGTATCCTGATGCTTATATGAGGGAAAAACGTGGCTTGGTTCCAGAAAACCAAAGTTTGACGAAAAAATCGCGAATATTCGAGACTTCTAGCGACCCTCGATTTTTTTGCTCTGCTCTAAACCATCCTGGATTTTTTTGCTGGTTCTCACCTTATCGTTTGAGGTTTACCGCAACTATTTCGATTCATACCTCAGGCAAAACCGTCTCCTTGACTCCGAAAAACAAAGTGTGATTAGAAAATCGCGAATATTTCACATTTTGTGAATATTTCACAAGTGTAGATTTCCAGCATAATTCATACTTTCAAATTCCAATTTCTTTCTACACTTTATACTCGTCCACACCTCGATTACTATGCTCAGCTATCTCCCTGACGTATGATCTAAAATGCCAAAGTCCCCAAGAAATCTTCTCTCCTATGACGATACCGCTCCGTCCCAATATCCAAGTATTTCATTTTCCTCACGAATATCTGTTATTCCCTTATCCTTGGGTTCAAATGAGATTAATCCAGCATATTCTTGGAGCAAATGAAAAGCGAATAATTCCTATGCATTCCTTTTACCATTTCATGCCCCCTATATCAATGGTTGTTCCAGCGGAACTGTTCCGCTGACACAACCTTCATTTTCTCGAAAACTACCGTAGCGAAAAATTCGATATTATAGCAAAAAATTAGCAAAAAAAAAGCGAAAAATTCTCATATAGTTCATATTGGATTGTGCTCATTTGGCCGTTCCAGCGGAATGGACGTGCAATATTTTGTCGTAAGGATCAATTTTTTTGCTCCAACCGTTACCAATATACAGTGAGTTGGATAGGGGAAGTATTAAGCTATCTAGAAATCGGAAAAATGGCATGAAGGAGGACTTGTAGATAAAAAAGGATTTCATGAGATTTTTTGCTTTTTTTTGCTGTCAGATAGGATATGTCATTTTTTCTTAAATTTGAGGAGGAAAATTTTTCAAAAAAATGTTTCAAAAAAATTTTTTTTTCTTCCGGAATTTTTTCGGGACTTTCCTCTTCATATGACGAGGTGTTAAAAGCGGTGTAGGCTGATAATTAAAGTACATGAAATAGGTGGACCATTGAGAATTTGCCAGGAAAACGATTTTTTTGCTACAGCCGTTATCAAAGTGCGGTAGGTTGGAGGAGGTAGGTATTGAGGTCTTTGGAAATCAGGTGGGAGGCTGGAAGAGACTTTTCTTGCTTATTTCCAGCCACCAGATAGTGTGTGCGATTTTCTGTTCAGATTCACCATCTAGTTCAGTGTAGAATTTTTTGTTACCATCTAGTTGACTCTTCGATTTTTCTGCGACCATCTACAGGTTGGTTGAAAAGTTCCTGCGCTCACCAAGAGATAGCACTGCTAGCTCAAAACTTTTTTTTTCTCAAGTTGGTATATCTGTCCTGAAAACACATGCAAAGTCACAAGTCATTCTGTCACCTCATTCTTTGTTTACAAGCCATTTGAAGTTGACGTCTCATCGATTTTTCTTAATATGGAAAAAATTGAATATCGTGCAGTCATTAGATTCTTCGTTTTGGAGGGTTAAAGGCAAAGGAAATTCATGAACAATTGTTAGAAGTGTATAAGGAGTCCTCACCTTCCAAACGCACCGTTGAATTTTGGGCTGGTGAATTTAAACGTGGTCGTACTAGCCTTGAAGACGATCCTCGCGAAGGACGACCAAAAACTGCAACCACAGCAGAAATCATTGAGCATGTACATAATATGGTTAGTGAAGATCCAAGTTTGACTAAGCGTGAAATTGCTAATGCCATAGGCATCTCAGACGAACGAGTACTCCATATTTTACATGAAGAATTACGTATGAAAAAACTGTTCGGAAAGTTAGTGCCGCAAACGTTAACAATTCAACAAAAACTGGACCGAAAACAAATTTCTCAGCGTAATTTGGAGCGTTTCAAGCAGAATAAAACCGACTTCTTGCGTCGTTTTATAACTATGGATGAGACTTGGATCTACCACCATGATCCTAAATTGAAACAAGAACGTTTACAGTGGACTGAAGCTGGTTGTTCAGCTCCAAAGCAGGTGGAGTCACAACGATCAGCAAAGAAGGTTATGGCATCAGTTTTTTGGGATGCAAAAGGAATTTTGTTCATTGATTATCTTCAGAAAGGTAAAACAATCAACTCCGAATATTACTGCAGCCTTTTGGATCAGCTGGATGAAAAAATTCGTGAGAAAAGACCTGGTTTGAAGAAGAAAACAATCATTTTTCATCAAGATAATGCACCTGCTCACAAAAGTGTTTTGACGATGGCTAAATTCAAAGAACTCAAGTACGAATTGCTTGAACATCCACCGTATTCGCCAGATTTGGCTCCTAGCGACTACTATCTCTTCAGAAATCTCAAACAATTCTTTCGGGGAAAGCATTTTTCGTCGAATGAAGAGGCCATAGCAGCCGTAGACGGTTATTTTGCAGAGCTCCCGGAAAACCATTATAAGGATGGGATAAAATTATTGGAAGATCATTGGAACAAGTGTATTGAGCTTCTAGGAGATTATATTGAATAAGAAAATATATTCCGTAACAAAAACAGTATTCTTCCATTCCGAGCGCAGAAACTTTTCAACCAACCTGTAGTTCAGTCTAGAATCTCTTGCTACCATCTAGTGGACTTTTCGGTTTTTTTTGCTATCATCTAGTTGAGTCTTCGATTTTTTTGCTACCATCTAGTTGACTTTTCAATTTTTTTGCTACCATCCACTTGAGTCTAGAAATTTTTGCTGCCATTTCGTTGACTCGATTTTTTTGCTACCATCTAGTTCAGTCTCGAAATTTTTGCTACCATCTAGTTGACTCTTCGATTTTTTTGCTATCATCTAGTTCAGTCTAGAATTTTTCGCTACCATCTAGTTGACTCTCCGATTGTTTACTACCATTTAGACCACTCCAGAATGTTTTGCTACCATCTAGTACACCCCAGAATCTTTTGCTACCATCTACTTCACTCTTCAATTTTTATGCTACCATCTAATCCAGTCTAGAATTCTTTGCTACCATCTAGTTCACTCTCCGATATTTTTGCTACCCTCTAGTTTACTCGTCGATTTTTTTCGCTACCACCTTGTTCACTCTCCGATTTTTTTACTACCATCTAGTTGACTCTTCGATTTTTTTGTCAACATCTAGTTCAGTCTAGAATTTCTCGCCACCATCTAGTTCAGTCTCGAAATTTTTGCTACCATCTAGTTGACTCTTCGATTTTTTTGCTATCATCTAGTTCAGTCTAGAATTTTTCGCTACCATCTAGTTGACTCTCCGATTCTTTTACTACCATTTAGTCCACTCCAGAATGTTTTGCTACCATCTAGTACACCCCAGAATCTTTTGCTATCATCTACTTCACTCTTCAATTTTTATGCTACCATCTAATCCAGTCTAGAATTCTTTGCTACCATCTAGTTCACTCTCCGATATTTTTGCTACCCTCTAGTTTACTCTTCGATTTTTTTCGCTACCACCTTGTTCACTCTCCGATTTTTTTACTACCATCTAGTTGACTCTTCGACTTTTTTGTCAACATCTTGTTCAGTCTAGAATTTTTCGCCACCATCTAGTTCAGTCTCGAAATTTTTGCTACCATCTAGTTGACTCTTCGATTTTTTTGCTATCATCTAGTTCAGTCTAGAATTCTTTGCTACCATCTAGTTCACTCTCCGATATTTTTGCTACCATTTAGTCCACTTCAGAATGTTTTGCTACCATCTAGTACACCCCAGAATCTTTTCCTACCATCTACTTCACTCTTCAATTTTTATGCTACCATCTAATCCAGTCTAGAATTCTTTGCTACCATCTAGTTCACTCTCCGATATTTTTGCTACCCTCTAGTTTACTCTTCGATTTTGTTCGCTACCACCTTGTTCACTCTCCGATTTTTTTACTACCATCTAGTTGACTCTTCGATTTTTTTGTCAACATCTAGTTCAGTCTAGAATTTTCCGCCACCATCTAGTTCACTGTCCGATTTTTTTGCGACCATCTAGGTCCCTCTTCGATTCCTTTGCTACCATTCAGTCCACTCTTCAATTTTTTTGCTATCATCTAGTTCACTCTCTGATTTTTTTGCTATCATCTAGTCTAATTTTACTCTTCGATTCTTTTGCCACCATCTAGTTCAGTCGAGAATTCTTTGCTACCATCTGGTTCACTCCTAGATTTTTCTGTTGCCCTCTAGTTCACTCTCCGATCTTTTTGCTTCTATCTAGTTCAGTGTAGAATTCTTTGCTACCATCTAGTTCACTCTCCGATTTTTCCGCGACCATCTAGTTGACCCTTCGATTCTCTCGCTACCATCTAGTTCACTCTTCGATTTTTTTGCTACCATCTAGTTGACTTTTCAATTTTTTTGCTACCATCCACTTGAGTCTAGAAATTTTTGCTGCCATTTCGTTGACTCGATTTTTTTGCTACCATCTAGTTCAGTCTCGAAATTTTTGCTACCATCTAGTTGACTCTTCGATTTTTTTGCTATCATCTAGTTCAGTCTAGAATTTTTCGCTACCATCTAGTTGACTCTCCGATTCTTTTACTACCATTTAGTCCACTCCAGAATGTTTTGCTACCATCTAGTACACCCCAGAATCTTTTGCTACCATCTACTTCACTCTTCAATTTCTATGCTACCATCTAATCCAGTCTAGAATTCTTTGCTACCATCTAGTTCACTCTCCGATATTTTTTCTACCCTCTAGTTTACTCTTCGATTTTTTTCGCTACCACCTTGTTCACTCTCCGATTTTTTTACTACCATCTAGTTGACTCTTCGACTTTTTTGTCAACATCTTGTTCAGTCTAGAATTTTTCGCCACCATCTAGTTCAGTCTCGAAATTTTTGCTACCATCTAGTTGACTCTTCGATTTTTTTGCTATCATCTAGTTCAGTCTAGAATTTTTCGCTACCATCTAGTTGACTCTCCGATTCTTTTACTACCATTTAGTCCACTCCAGAATGTTTTGCTACCATCTAGTACACCCCAGAATCTTTTGCTACCATCTACTTCACTCTTCAATTTTTATGCTACCATCTAATCCAGTCTAGAATTCTTTGCTACCATCTAGTTCACTCTCCGATATTTTTGCTACCCTCTAGTTTACTCGTCGATTTTTTTCGCTACCACCTTGTTCACTCTCCGATTTTTTTACTACCATCTAGTTGACTCTTCGATTTTTTTGTCAACATCTAGTTCAGTCTAGAATTTCTCGCCACCATCTAGTTCAGTCTCGAAATTTTTGCTACCATCTAGTTGACTCTTCGATTTTTTTGCTATCATCTAGTTCAGTCTAGAATTTTTCGCTACCATCTAGTTGACTCTCCGATTCTTTTACTACCATTTAGTCCACTCCAGAATGTTTTGCTACCATCTAGTACACCCCAGAATCTTTTGCTATCATCTACTTCACTCTTCAATTTTTATGCTACCATCTAATCCAGTCTAGAATTCTTTGCTACCATCTAGTTCACTCTCCGATATTTTTGCTACCCTCTAGTTTACTCTTCGATTTTTTTCGCTACCACCTTGTTCACTCTCCGATTTTTTTACTACCATCTAGTTGACTCTTCGACTTTTTTGTCAACATCTTGTTCAGTCTAGAATTTTTCGCCACCATCTAGTTCAGTCTCGAAATTTTTGCTACCATCTAGTTGACTCTTCGATTTTTTTGCTATCATCTAGTTCAGTCTAGAATTCTTTGCTACCATCTAGTTCACTCTCCGATATTTTTGCTACCATTTAGTCCACTTCAGAATGTTTTGCTACCATCTAGTACACCCCAGAATCTTTTCCTACCATCTACTTCACTCTTCAATTTTTATGCTACCATCTAATCCAGTCTAGAATTCTTTGCTACCATCTAGTTCACTCTCCGATATTTTTGCTACCCTCTAGTTTACTCTTCGATTTTGTTCGCTACCACCTTGTTCACTCTCCGATTTTTTTACTACCATCTAGTTGACTCTTCGATTTTTTTGTCAACATCTAGTTCAGTCTAGAATTTTCCGCCACCATCTAGTTCACTGTCCGATTTTTTTGCGACCATCTAGGTCCCTCTTCGATTCCTTTGCTACCATTCAGTCCACTCTTCAATTTTTTTGCTATCATCTAGTTCACTCTCTGATTTTTTTGCTATCATCTAGTCTAATTTTACTCTTCGATTCTTTTGCCACCATCTAGTTCAGTCGAGAATTCTTTGCTACCATCTGGTTCACTCCTAGATTTTTCTGTTGCCCTCTAGTTCACTCTCCGATCTTTTTGCTTCTATCTAGTTCAGTGTAGAATTCTTTGCTACCATCTAGTTCACTCTCCGATTTTTCCGCGACCATCTAGTTGACCCTTCGATTCTCTCGCTACCATCTAGTTCACTCTTCGATTTTTTTGCTACCATCTAGTTGACTTTTCAATTTTTTTGCTACCATCCACTTGAGTCTAGAAATTTTTGCTGCCATTTCGTTGACTCGATTTTTTTGCTACCATCTAGTTCAGTCTCGAAATTTTTGCTACCATCTAGTTGACTCTTCGATTTTTTTGCTATCATCTAGTTCAGTCTAGAATTTTTCGCTACCATCTAGTTGACTCTCCGATTCTTTTACTACCATTTAGTCCACTCCAGAATGTTTTGCTACCATCTAGTACACCCCAGAATCTTTTGCTACCATCTACTTCACTCTTCAATTTCTATGCTACCATCTAATCCAGTCTAGAATTCTTTGCTACCATCTAGTTCACTCTCCGATATTTTTTCTACCCTCTAGTTTACTCTTCGATTTTTTTCGCTACCACCTTGTTCACTCTCCGATTTTTTTACTACCATCTAGTTGACTCTTCGACTTTTTTGTCAACATCTTGTTCAGTCTAGAATTTTTCGCCACCATCTAGTTCAGTCTCGAAATTTTTGCTACCATCTAGTTGACTCTTCGATTTTTTTGCTATCATCTAGTTCAGTCTAGAATTTTTCGCTACCATCTAGTTGACTCTCCGATTCTTTTACTACCATTTAGTCCACTCCAGAATGTTTTGCTACCATCTAGTACACCCCAGAATCTTTTGCTACCATCTACTTCACTCTTCAATTTTTATGCTACCATCTAATCCAGTCTAGAATTCTTTGCTACCATCTAGTTCACTCTCCGATATTTTTGCTACCCTCTAGTTTACTCGTCGATTTTTTTCGCTACCACCTTGTTCACTCTCCGATTTTTTTACTACCATCTAGTTGACTCTTCGATTTTTTTGTCAACATCTAGTTCAGTCTAGAATTTTTCGCCACCATCTAGTTCACTGTCCGATTTTTTTGCGACCATCTAGGTCCCTCTTCGATTCCTTTGCTACCATTCAGTCCACTCTTCAATTTTTTTGCTATCATCTAGTTCACTCTCTGATTTTTTTGCTATCATCTAGTCTAATTTTACTCTTCGATTCTTTTACCACCATCTAGTTCAGTCGAGAATTCTTTGCTACCATCTGGTTCACTCCTAGATTTTTCTGTTGCCCTCTAGTTCACTCTCCGATCTTTTTGCTTCTATCTAGTTCAGTGTAGAATTCTTTGCTACCATCTAGTTCACTCTCCGATTTTTCCGCGACCATCTAGTTGACCCTTCGATTCTCTCGCTACCATCTAGTTCACTCTTAGATTTATTTGCTACCATCTAGTTCAGTCTAGAACTCGTTGCTACCATCTAGTTGACTCTTGGATTTATTTGCTACATCCAGTCCGGTCTAGAATTTTTTGTCACTATCTAGTTGATCTACTAACTAGATCGTAGCAGAAAATCGACGAGTGAACTAGATGGTCGCGAAAAAATTGGAGGGTGAACCAGATGGTAGCCAAAAGCCCGAAGAGTGAACTAGATGGTAGCAAAAAAATCGAAGAGTCAACTAGATGGAAGCGAAAAATTCTAGACGGAACTAGATGGTAGCAAAAAAATCCCAGATGTTGGCGAAAGGTTTTAGAGTGAACAAGGTGGTCCAGGGAAAATCCTTTCGTCAACTCATTGGAAGTAGGAACCTCAAACATCAGAGTGACAAAATTTCGAAAATGAAATTCCCAAATCTAAACACAAAATCGCACACGCTTTCTGGTGGCAGGAAATAAGCAAGAAAATCCCATTGAAACCTTCCCTGTACTCAGTCTCTTCATGCCTTCCACGTGATACCCAAAGACCTCAATACCTACCTCCTCCAACCCACCGTACTCTGATAACGGCTGTGGCAACAAAATCGTTCTCCTCGCAAATTATCAATGGTCTACTCATTTCATGTACTCTAATGATCAGCTCACACCCCTTCCAACAGCTCATCACATGAAGGGGAAAGTTCCAAAAAAATTCCGGAAAAAAAATTTTTTTTCCTCAATTTTTTCGAAAAATTTTCTTCTGTTCAAATTAAAAAAAAATGACATATCCTATCCGTCAGCAAAAAAAATCCTATGTGATCTTCTCCCTCCTACAACGCCTTCTTCATGCCATTTTTCCGATTTCTACATAGCCTAATACTCAACATATCTAACTCACTGTATCTTGGTAACGGCTGGAGCTAAAAAATTGATCCTCATGGCGATATATCGCGAAAATAAAGCGGAAGAAGATGCAATTGGTTCGATCGCAGTGTGATGGAAATGGTCAGATAGCTTAATAGACCTATCTTCATCATCGGTGTCTTTCAAGGAAAAAGTCTCCACAATGATAGTAAATGTTCATACGAGCCTTATCAATAGATTCTGAGCATAACCAAGAAGTACTAGGTCATTCATTTTATAGCATCCACAAATTATTAACAATGAAAATTGAATTCCTTCTCTTCGAAAAGAATTTCAATGACCAATTTGTAAATATTCACCCATTTGATATCCAATTTATTTTCGAAGACTGTCAGAAATATAATCACAAAAATGATGATCTCCTAATGAACCGAGCAAAATAATTGAGGTTATAAATTTCATCATACATTTCAAAGATTTCAAGTATTTATGTCATGAAACTGAAAGAATGTACGATGGGTGAAGAGAGTGTGTTACCACGTGAATTGTCATCTAATTGAATTGGAATTGTGTATAATCGGAAGTGGAAAGATTTCAGAATCATATACGAGGTGTGTTAAAAAAATAACGAGAATTTTTGTTTTATGGAAAAAGTATTTATTTATCCATCAATATCTATTTTGTCCCCTCCTTGTGCCAACGCTTTTTCCAATCCTCGAAACACTTTTGAAACTCGATCTTCGTAATAGCTTCCAGCTCTTCCAGCGATTCGCTCTTAATGTCATCTATGCTTGTAAAACGACGACCTTTTGATGTTCTCTTTATCTTTGGAAATGGAAAAAAGTCACATAGAGCCATATCTGGTGAATATGGAGGCTGAGGCATCGTTACAGTTTTGTTTTTGGCCTAAAATTCACGAACAAGCAATGAAGTATGAGCAGGCGCATTATCGTGGTGCGAAAGCCGAGAATTGTTTTGCCACAAATCCGGGCGTTTTTTTCCGGATTGCTCTTCGACTGATATGCCAACATCATCAGCGACTCCTCTGATTGTGATTCGGCGATCGTTCATAACCATTTCTTTCACTTTTTTCACGTTTTCATCGGTTGTTGATGTGCTTGGGCGTCCGGGTCGTTCGTCATCTTCAACGTTTTCGCGGCCATCTTGGAAACGCTTATACCACTCGTAAATCCTTGCTTTACTCCTAGCAGACTCACCATATGCCTTTGTTAACATTTTACAAACTTCACTACACTTTATTCCATTTTCTACGCAAAATTGAATACAAATTCTTCGATCCATTTTTTTTTCACAAACGAAAATCGCCGAGCTCGAAAAACACGTCATAGCGTTAGCGGCTGCCACTCAAAAAGTAAGCAATGAATATTGCTGAAAATTTTTTTGTACTTCAGGGGCATGTGTACCAACATAATAAAGGAAAATTTTATACAGGCGGACTCTCCAAACCCGCGAAAATTGAAAATCCTCGTTACTTTTTGAACACACCTCGTATATATATATGTAAGGTAACTGACCCCATTAGTGAACATTTAAGAACACAAGCACTCTAAATATAAATTATTTCATGGATAATTTCTTTAAAATGGATTTCCACGAGTAAATAAGGTAGATTGAGCATTTCAATTTTCTCTTACCGTGATTTTTCATTCATTTTCTGAGTGATAACAATAAAAATAATGAAATTAATGGAATGTTAACAATACCCCCATTAGTGAACGGGTCGCATGAATGAGTGAACGCTGATTGACCCCATTACTGAACGCGTAGAATCTGAGGCTGCTCAGATGAGTTATCATCACTTTCCTGATGATATTCGAAATATATTCTGAGCACATTCTAATGAGACCTTTCCATAGGTGCTATGCATATTCATCGAACGTATGTAATCGAATATATGACGGGACGTCAGTCGAACGTCGATTGAATGAATATCGTACATTTCAAATGTACTATGTAAGTTTTGAGTATATTCAAAACAGTCTCATTCATATATTCTATGAACTTTCATGATATGTTCTTCGTATCTCATTCTCAAATTCTACCAACGTTTTTATTTCATATATACTTTGAACTTCTGTTGCTGCTTGAGTTACTTTGGCGAAAAAAATGGAGAATTTGTAGTAGAGTTTATAATTTTACATGTTTATTCCAATCCTCGGAGAAATTCATAGATTGATTTAAAAATTATGCGCATTATGAGAATTCATGAAAAATGTTTCCTAGAGCAGATACCAATGATATGAATTTTTACGTTTATTCGTTCAGTTATAGATTCACCGATCATTTCCGTGTATGTATTTCTGAACGCGCAATTTTCTAGGTTAGCCACTGACAGTTATTGAAAATAACCCTACATTATCTTAATTTGAACAATATCAATACATTGGATACATAAAATAGTTCAATGGTCGCATTAATACTATGAAAATACACAATTGGAAAATGTCCATTCTTAACTCACCTTGTAAGATTCACGAAGGCAAAGCTCGTTGTGACACTCGGCATGAATCTCAATTTATTTCGTGAATTACATTTTTCTTTCTTCCATTTGTTTTCGCATTAATCACGAACAATAATGTTTGAAGATTGAAATAATCTTCACAGCACGTGATAGGTAAACACTTCTCGTTCGTAAAAGAGGTTTTATTATCTCGAGGTTCACGAAAGGGGTCAAGTTCGCTAATGGGGTCAGTTACCTTACCCTGTTGGAAAAACCCAGCTGGTTTCCAGCTAGGTCTGACCAAGCTAAGGAGGACCAGTAGGAATTTGGTTACATGATCGAACCATGTCAGGTAGGACCATACTGCCTAAGACCAACCTAAATGGTATCAGGTTAGGTCATTTACCTCTGTGAACCTAGCCGGCGAAAATTCGGAAAAAATTTCTTCTATATGAGATTCGAATCTGCTACGTCCGTGCTCGTTTGTGCGATAAAAAATTTTGTTTGTACTACTAAGGTATAGCGGTCATGCACGATTGAAAAAATGGTCCGCCGGTGACTTGCTCCGGTTTCGATGATCTTATGGTCGCTGGAAAAAGCTCGATGCGTGAATGATTGTGCGCTAAGCAGTTTCCGATTTGAACCTAAGGGAAAAAAGTTATAGAGAAAAATCTGAGGAACATGAAAAAATGGTGACCACCCGTTGGACCGAAAGCCCATTGGGCTGGAACACCGTTGGACCGAAATTCATTTTGCCAAATGACAATAATCTGAAATCCCACGATACGTTACTAGTTGTGTGCGAATAAGACATGATATCACCAGGACTTTTTCGGACTATTGTCAATCAGTAAAATAAATTCCGGTCTAACGGTCTTTTTGCCTAACGGGGTTTCGGCCCATCGGGTGTTCACCGAAAGAATCGGAAAGCACGGGTGAGGTTATGGCAAATAATCAGCGGCCCGATTGTCACAGTGACAATGAGTAGTCGATAAGGGTGAGATGGAACCGGGAGCGAGGTGAATACCATACCACTGAATTGTGGTTGGAAGATATTGATATACACGAGTAACAGTAAAATTCCGTGAAAAAATGCGCCGAAAAAGTACGTTGCCGGATACATGACCGTATGTGGCCGTGCAACAACAACCGGGATCGTTTGTACGAATATCGAATATTCTGCTGGGGTGACCAAGGGATAATTATATCCAGGTCAGATCGTTGAGGTGAGTCACATGTAGGACTTGGACTCGAGAAACGGTGAAGGGAGGTGTGTTACGTCAAAACTGTCCTTCCCTCCAGTTTTCTGTGACTTGCGATAACTGTTATCGAGGAGAACACCAAATCTTCTAGTCTGGCGTCCTCTTCCATCACCCACTCTAGTTGTGATAGACCTCAACAAGCACTGGGGGAGGATATCGTTTTAAAATAAGTTCCAACTCATTGCTTATGCTGTAACATATAAAAATATATTCAAAAGAAAAGTGTTCCTATGAAGTGTGGTGTAAATATGTGGATGTGTCGTGTTAATATGTTCTAAGCAAATAGATACGATTAGTCATTTCTTCTTATCGTTTATAGAAAAGATTAGAATACAATGAAGAAGGAAGTTTTTTGGGATATTTCATCAAATTAATTGAGAAAATTGTCATTCTTGATTCGAAGTTTGAACTGCAGCGATGGAAATGTATTCTGAGGTTCGCCCAGTGATATCATTCCCTATCGCTGTAGTTATTTTGAATGTAGAAGAAAAGGCAGAGGATATGCCAATTAGATCTCGTCTGTGCTCTGAAAACATTTAAGATACGAGGGGATTTTGGGGAGGAAAAAGACCTCCCAGGTTTCGCGGTGAATTCTTTTATCAACAATGAGAATTTATTCAGACACGATTTTCATCATCGTGGTCGGGAGAAAAAATAAGGATTGGAGTTTTCCGAGGAAGTTTGAGGAATCTTGATTGGGTTTGCTGAAAAAGAATGGAATAGAGAACATTAATTTGTGATTCTTTTTCAGAGGGACAAGAAAGAGAAAACTTTAGGAAAGAGAAAAAAGAAAAACGTCCTCACTTGGTTCTCAGTTGAAGATCTGAAATTCAACGTTCGCTTCAATGAATTTAAATTCGAAGTGAGGGAGAATTGCAAATAACACAAAGAAATGAACTGATACGATTTTGAATTACAGATTTTCCACTAATTCAAGACTGAATTTTATTGGAAAATTTGTATCGTATACACTTTCATTGTTATACACACACAAAAAAAAGTTTTAACTTACTTTTCAAGAAAAGAAAAATAACACTAGCTTACAAAATTAAGGTCATGTTCTGCCCACCATATCTGTGTATTATTTTTTCATGCAATTTGGCCCACTGAATACGAAAATCACATTGAAAATTTTTTTTATGGAAGCGTTTTCCAGATATCTAGGGTTGAATCTTTTTTTTCAATTTTCAAAGTTGTTTGGATGTTCTCGAGTGTTTGTCGAGTTCTAATTGACCAATTCATCTCAACCGGCGCTCAAACTGGGGGGGAAGGAATCCTCTAAATTGTCTGTGGAGAGTTCTCAGATGCATTCGGTAGTTCGGATGATATCGATCTCAATAAGTGAAAAAATTTGGAATTTTTAGCAAAAATCGAGGTCAAAAATTCACATATTGTCCTGTAAAAAATAGAAATCGCAAAAATTCCTCCAGTTTTTATCCTTCCACGTGATGCTGACACTTTCACAAGAAAAATAAGCCATCATTGATCAAAATCTATGGATGAATGACTGAATTATGAATTTTTATAGTAGGAGGCGAAAATTCAGATTTTCTACGATTTAACATGTTTTTCATTCTTTTCATCATTTCAGTTGAAGTTCAATATGGAGAAAATTATTATTCCATTTGTGAACGAATACATTTGAGCTCTTGGTTGGTTGTTTGTTCCTCTTATAGTCTGTTTCTCGTACGAGTGACCTAATGTAATCCCCCATCATGGCTACATCCCAAAAGCTATGATATCGTCGTTGCATGGCTTTCATTTCTTGGTGAAAACGTTCTCTGTACTCGACACACATGTCGCCCAAATTATCCATGACACAAACCAAGGGTGGATGAATGAAATGAATTTTCAATGAGATGTGGACTTCTGTCGGAAAAATTGAAAAACAGGAATTCAAAAGTTAAAATTTAATGAATGGCAGTAAAAAAAAATTGGAAGTGAAATATTCAACAAAATAGAGTCGCCCTAATTGATACAGCTGTATTTCCTAGAGGATACAACAGTGCTGCGACTGGAACAGGGCATACTGAAAACGAAACATCCCTGGTGAAAATGAAGCGTAACCAGTAAGCGAATTCAAAACGTATAGGGAACGGGAATCGTTTCAATTCCCTCCCCGCCGAACGTAGATGTGACGCCTGTTAAGAAGTATTGAAGTTATTCGCTTCATTCACTTTCCGTAAGCGCTTGGTAACGTTTCGTAAAAAGTATGGCATCGCTTCTTCGAACGTGTAGGACACCTTTGGTAGAGAGTGTATAAATTTCACTTCTCAACTATGCTCGCCTCACTGTTTTTTCACCCAATTCGTACTTCTTATTGAAATTTCGTTTTTTTTTCCATTACCGAATCAAATTTGATGGAAATGCGGATTTACCATGGTTTTTCGTCAATATATGTTGTTGAGGAGTTGAAAAAAAAAATGTTGTTGAGGTGACTATTTGCCTCTATTTTCAATCAATGGTTCCGCCCTCCGCGCCCTTCTTCAGCATCACCCCTTAAGGGCTAGACACACAAACGCATAAGCGTGATACATAAGCATAAGTGCAATGCGCAGAGAAAACATGTTAGATCTGTGCGTTCCGCTTATGTTTACGTATCACGCTGATGCGTTTGTGTGTCTAGGCCTTTAGGCGCTCCTCCCATGGAACGGGAAAGCGCAACGCAGAATGCATGGATTGGTTGATTTCCAGTTTATTCAAAAATAACCAGGAATCAACCAATCCCATGCGTTCCGCGTTCCACTTTTCCGCATTGATCGAGAGCTACAACTCCCTGCAAATCTCTGTTCCGTTTTCTAGAAATTTGGATGCTTGTAAAATGGACCTAACCATAACAATCATAACAACATCCAACAGCGTATTTTCATCAACAAAATCTCAGATGAATTAAGAATTTAATATATAAATAACAGTGTTTATAATGAAGTTGTACCTGTTTATCCTATAATCAGTTATATGAATGTTCATGATATATCTATCAGTGTCTTTTCGCTTGCGATAACTGCAGTTCGATCCTGCAGTTCGTCAATTTTGGAATCGGACGACGTAATAACAATCAACACAGCAACATCATCTCCAAATTTAATAACAAAATGAATAAACGGGGTCCATATAATCAGTATAAATATACTGCAAGCAAAATTCCACGAACAACCTTGTGGCGCTTGAAAAAGAAGAAGAAAATTAATCCAGAACGAAAGGTAAGTTTCAGTGAATTTTATTCCATTAGATTGAGAAAAGGAATATGTCGAAAATTACTTCATTTTCTACTACAGTGAAAAGATGTTTGGAAATAGTAAGATTAGGACTATATCGATTTTTATTTTGAGATAATTTTATAAATATTTCATCTCCTAAGTTACTCATTGTTAGTACTCATTGTTGAATTTAATCATAATTAATTGAAAAATATAATTATTTTATAAATTATTATATATTTCAGGTGGATCATATCAGTGAATTTGATTGCATCAACGAACACGACAGTTCAAGAGATGACGTAGGATTTCAGGTGGATCATATAAGTGAATGTGATTGCATCAACGAACATGATATTTCAAGAGATGACGTAGGTTCAGTATACGATCTGAATAGATATTTCAAGAAACATATTATTATTTTTATTATTACCATCATTATTATATTATAGATTGTACAAAGAATTCATAGTGATGCAAGTATGGAGTGTGAGAATGACAATCCTCCTAGAAATCAGGTACATGAACAATATTCTCAAAAATGGCATACTATCCGTTCCAAGTAGCATTTCAATGTTTATTCAATCATTCGATATCATATCAACTGCTTCCTTATATTCCATGGCTTTCATTACAATTTGAATAGACTGAAAAATACGTTTTTTGTAGAATTATCCAGCTGAAATAAAAGAATCACAATTTAAGGTGAAAGACCTACTCTCATCGTAGGGGAAATACTTTTCCATTATGAAATTCCTGTGCTCGGCGACGTTATATTAGATGGATTCTCAAATTGTTCATGCTCAATGTACGGAATTTGATTACTACACGTAGCATGAGCAATTTTACAAATTCATTTAATAATATTACATGGCTGACCGTAAGAGTTTTACAATAAAAACACAAATAGTACAAGAGTTCTAAAAGAGCTGATAATAAATAACATATATTCATATAAGAAACGTTTAGAACTCGTGTGCTATCTGGAGAAGTATTTTTCCCACGTGGGCTGTACACCGTGTATGAAAATGTGATTTTCTGATTTCAGCTAGGTAATCCACAAAAAGATTTCTCTATGGTATGGAGTCTGTCTAGCCGATAAGAACAATAATCTTTTCTTCAATCTTCATAAGAATCTTCATTTCTAATGGGATAGATGTTATGGAATCTCAATTAGAATAAATAACACGATCAATATGATGTTTGAGATGATGAAAAATTTAATGTTCTATCAGGAATCAAAATTCAGTTTACACTATTCTCGATATGTCATATTGTATTTACCCACTATACATCTGTTAGTTATGACTTTAACATCTGTTTTTATATTTCAATCGTGAAATAACTGATCAATATGAAAAATTATCAAGTTATGTACTGTGTGAACACAAGTGATATTACTATTTTTTCAATAACTTCCATTTGCACAATTTCCGAATCATTCTAATAACTTGATATTTTAAGGTAACAATTTGGTGATGTATAGTCATCATCAAACTGCATCTTAAATAAAGATAGTAGATGTTCATCACAAACATATATGACCCGCACCTTTTTAGCCATTTTTTTCAAGCTTTCCTTTTCAGTAATGGATTTTTTTCAGGAAATGTTAGAGATTCTTCGTCCTTACGGAAATGAAAATTTACATGAGATCGCTCAAGTAACTGAGGGACAAATATTCGAAAATTGTACTTCCAACGAGTCCATTGTGAATGTCAACAACATCACGAATCAAGAAACTGCATCAGATGAAGAAACCGTTGGAATTACCCAATCGAATTTTGAAATTAGCGATGCACTTAATAATAAATTGTGTGACTGCACAAACATGACAGAAGGAGATGTCATGTTAATGTGTCTTGGACTGGGTTTGAGACATAATTTAACATGGTCATGTATAGTAGATATATTAACCATGATTAATACCATGTCAGGCAAAAAAGTGATACAGGATTCCAAGTACTTTATTTTAAAATACATGGAAGTAGGTCAACAAGATACTACTTATCATTTGTGCTGTCCCTCATGTAAAGGTTATTTAGGAAAAAAATCAGATTTGGTCCAACAATATAATTCAACAGGAATATTGAAATGTGATTGTGGGGAAGAATTGGATAACATTGAGATAGTCTCCCCTTTTTTTCTTTCCGTCAGTATTGAATCCCAATTGCAGAAATTTTTGAAGGATGCCAACTTTGTTAATAATCTTGATTACAGATTTAAGAGACAAAAAAAGCACAAGGAAAATCTAGAAGACATTTACGACGGAAAAGTGTACAAAAAGTTGAGTGCACCTGGCAACATATTAGCTAACCCCTATCATATGTCTTATACCTTTAATACAGACGGAGTTCCCATGGGAAAATCTTCAAAACAAACAATGTGGCCTATTTATGCTACAATTAATGAGCTACCTCGGAGTATACGTTCAAAGTACACGGTATTGGCTGGTATTTACGTTGGTGACAAAGATCCAAATATGCAAATATTTTTGCATCCCTTTGTAGACGAATCCAACATATTAGCAACCAAGGGTATGGACTGGTGTCTGAATGGGAAAAACCTTAACAGCAAGATCATTCCGCTCTGCGGTGTTGTGGATTCAGTTGCACGTTGCAAAGTTTTGAATATGAGCCAATTCAATGGACGACATGGCTGTACTTTGTGCTACCAAATCACTGAGCACACTCCAAGTGGTTCAAGATTTACTATATCTACTATAAAATCTGATGACAGAACACATGATAGCATTTTGATGGATGCTGCGAAAGCGTTTGAAAATCGCAATAACCCCAACAAAAAAGCAAGAGTAGTTCGTGGAGTGAAGGGTCCATCACCTCTCCACAATCTTCTATATTTCAATTTAGTGGATGGTATGGTACCGGACTATATGCACTCTGTGCTCCTAGGAAATGTGCGCCATCATACAGACCTAATATCAACATCAGTTGGCGAAGAATATTACATTGGATGCGATTCTAATCTTGATATGATCGACAATAGATTATTGAGTATTCAACCGCCTACAAGTATCACCAGAGTTCCTCGAAGTATTCGCAGGAGGAATTTGTAGAAAGCGTCAGAATATAGGTCCTGGCTTCTTTTTTATTGCATACCATGTTTGGATGGAATACTACCTTCCAAATATATGAAACACATAGGTCTGCTTTCAGAAGCCATGCATATTCTTCTCCAATCTTCTATCACTCATACAGATTTGGAATATGCTCACAAATTATTGTTGAGGTATGTGTACTTATATGAAATATATTACGGAAAGACCTCGATGGTTTATAATATCCATCTCTTGACGCATCTTCCTCAAGTGGTTGAAAACTTTGGTCCAATTTGGACAGTCAATACCTTTGGTTTTGAGAGCTACAATAGAACACTCCTGCAACTTCAAAAAAATCCGACACGTGTGGCACAAGAAGTGGTCCGAAAATTTAATCCTCTGACATCGCTATCAACTTTGTGCGACAAATACGCATCGAATCAAGCCACATTGAGTTTTTGTGCGAGACTCTTCGATAAATCTCATCAATTTTGTATTCACCATGGAAATACACTTTTGATCGGGCCTGGCTGTATTCCAACTCTCACCGCAGAAGAACAAGATTGCTTTGGAGGATTGAATGTGAAATCCATCCGAGTTTTCGAAAAAATGATTTTTCAGAGTCATCGTTACTCAAGCGCTTCTTATGTTCGCGCAAAAAACACGAACGACTCTTATATACGCACCAATTCAGGAAAAAATGGTAGAATAGACAGGATTTGTAAAGTCGGACTTGGAAATGAAAAAATATTAATACTTCTTGTGAGAGAACTAATTTTGAGTTCACAAGCAATTTTACAAAATGAAAATTTAAAATCATATCATGTACGCAAAATCATGCAAGAGAGGAATTTAGAACCAATTAAAGTGGAAGATATTTGTAGCCAAAGTATTTTCATGCATCTTGAAAATGGAGATTTCGTGTGTGATATACCATTCGGATGTTATGGTGATTAATCTTACTGATTTATAGATTTTTTGGTGGGCTGAGTTAAGAGGACTCAAGCATAAGGAAGTGGAGGAGGAGGAAAAGTCAAATTTTACGCGAACTTTTTTCAGAAAGTATGTAATTGATACAAAGTCTAAGTGAATAATAATAAATGATATATTTGGGATTGCGTAATGCCGCATATTTCACATGTCCCAATAATTTTTGAAGGCTACAAAATGAAATTATGAAAGTTGTTGAAGTTTGGGAGTTTAACTTTCACAATTTTATTCTTCAGCCTTCAAATTTTTTGACGTTTAGAGGTTCAAATTCTACAGTTTCATTTTTTAGCCTTCATAAACATTGGAACATTCAAAGTTTGCGGCAATGCGCAATCGGAAATGTGTAATGTATTATTTTCACTTTGAATTTGTATCAATCACGTAATTTCTGGAAACAGCGCAAAATTTGACTTTTTCCCCTACTACACTTCTTCATACTCGAGTCCTCTTAACGAGATGAGAATAGTGTGGCATTAGCCGAATCGTTTCTGTAAGATTTTTTACTTAGATTCTCTATTTCAAGATAGGATAATAAGTACAAATTTTTTGTTAAGAACAGAACTGAAATTTTTATGGAATGTTTTTCGATCAGAACAGTTCGGAAAAGGATTCTAAACGAGTCTTTTCTTATGGACATGAACGAGTTCTTATAGAATTATAATAGAATTTCTTTAGTAATCTACATTAATTTTTTTATATTGGCCAAAAATCAGTACTTTATAATTTTTTGAGAACTTTTTGATTCCAAAAGGATTCTTGAATCATTCTATTGGTGCTTTTGTGAAATAACTCTTTATCTATTATTTGAGCGGACGTACTTGACAAACTTCGAAATATCGCTCTTTATAGTATTTACATTGTATTGAATACTACGGCAGTGCTGTATGGAGCGATATTTTCAGATGAATAAAGAACGCCTAAAAAATCTTACACACACGATTCAGCGAGTGCCACATCACTTTTATGCTGGTCAATATAGGCAGATGATTTAATTGAATTCCCATAAAAAATCCAAGTGTGGTTTTCATTTCTTACGTGTCCAGGGCAGAAATTTTTTGTATAATTTCAGATATTTTCTCAGAGGCCCAGTTCATGCAGAAAATATGAAAAATTGTATCCTGCTTCCTTTTCAATTGTATTTTATAAAAGGATTCTTCTTATATTTCCTCCATGAGTTTGGACTTGTGAAAAATCTATCAGAACATTTTCGTTCAATCAAGATATGATTCTTTATGAACATTTCAGAATATTTTGAATGGATGGTTCATCATATCTTTGAAATAATATACCATTCAAATAAAGAAACATCATGTGATATTTTATATCATTAATTCATTCCTAATTCGTATAAATTCCCATTGCAAATTCAAATTTCCCGCTAACAATAATAATTCACCCATTGAAAGACTCTCATTGGTTCTCATTTTCTATTGGTTCTAACCAGTGAATCTGGCATCACTGGTTCTAACATGGTGGAAGAGTGTAGCTGTTCCTCGCTGATAATATTGCTTTACATTGCTTTTCGTTTTCTACGCATCAATTTTCAAGTCCGATGAATCAAACTGATCTGTTTCTTGTGAGATCAATTGGCCATACCAAATTAATGGTAAGTGGAATGTTATTCATTATTACTTCGATTCATTCAAATGTTTAATCGATTAAATTCAAGTTTACAACACATTTCTCCGACGCAGTTGAAATGTATTAAAAAGTGATTAAATAACAATGATTATGGTTGTTTTTCTCTTACGACATAAATATTGGGAATATATGAATTTAAAATTAAATATGACGAATATCATATTATAATTTCATTGAGTGAGTCTATAATGTCACATATTTCCAAATTTTAAAATGATTTCTGATATCTTGTGAAATCAAAAATATGTAGAAATTGAATTTGTAGGTTATGTGAAACCGTAAAAGTACAGTGCAATCTCAACAATGCCAATCTCTCTTCCTCCAACGTATGGCAAAAACTGTTTGTATGAGAAACAGGGTGAACGGCTGTGTTGAGACTTCGCACTGTAACTATAAAAAATTATATTGAGTTTATTTTACCAACTAAGAAAATTTTGTCGTAAGTTACATGAATATCATTCATAGGATTGTTAACAACACTTTGTTATTTATATCATTCATTTTAGTTACGCCTACTAATATTTGATTACGTTTTGTATTTACTGTAATTAGCGCATACTCTCATATTCTTATCCTTCTGAAACGTATTACGATAATACGAAAACAGTCAAGTACATACAAGAACAGCTGAATGAAATATACTATGTAATATTTATTTACATTATCGTGAATTTCTTATTACTCTTATTCCATGAAAGAGCACCAAAAAATAAACCATGGGGACTTCGAGTGATCAAGATAAGCGATGGAAAGAATGATGGGCCCGTATCAGATATAATGATGACGGAGTAGAACAAAATATACAAGTGAATAAGATAAAACATCTGAAACCTACTACAATCACTGATTTCGATCCGGATAAATTATACAAAGTCAAGACATCTCAATGGAGTGAAGAGAATGTAGATGAATACTATTACGCATATGTTTTGAGAATAGCTGGTGAGTGCAAAACATGAAACTTGTTACTGGAATTATGATATACATTATTCAACCAAACTGTTTTATGATTATTCATAAACGAATTCTTGAATCTCATGCATTATAATCGAATTGCAGTAGTGTAAGAATGATTTTTGGTGCAGTAATGCCAGACCCACATAGCACTGAAAGTTCTCTAAATGTTGTCAAAACCTTTAGAGAACTTTAAACGTTCTCAAAACTTTCATGCTATGTGGGGAATTGACACGAAACCGTTGCTACACAACAACGCAACGCTACGTACGTGTTCACATGTGATGCGTGCGTGTCTTCACACGTATGTAATATTGCGCTTGTGTGAGTGAGGGCTTCCCTAGCGAAAATAATTTCTCTGAATTTCTCTTACTTATTGGACTTGTTTTTTGCTGAATTTCTCTATATTTTTCCACATTGTCTCTGGAATTCAATGAAAATCTCAGAAATACTTCGAATCCTCTTGAATAACTATGAAAATTTTTCCATATTTTTCAAAGATTTTCAGAGTTATTCAAAGCTTGTGCACAGTTATTCACAGAAACCCAAAGCTTTTCAACGGAATTCATCAATTATCATGGAAAATATGAAGAACTGCAGGAAAAAAACATGTCCAATAAGCAAGAGAAATTGAGAAAAAATCAATGATATTCGGAATAATTCAGACATATTCAGAGAGAAATTTTCACTAGGGTTCGTGTCAAGTATGGCCTCACTGTTTTGGTGCCTAGCTAAGATGTGGTTAGTGGATTTATGAGCACAATGGATTTTATTTGTCGATAATAACCTATTCTCTGTTTTCAGTTGGTTGATTAATTTAATGTTTTTTGTAGAATCTGTAGAAGCCCTCGCACAGTCCTTACAGAAAAAGAGGCCTCGAAAAGTGAAAAAGAACTTTAATGTTCTTCCAGGACCAGCTGATTCGACAGAAAATGAGAATATCGATTTTTCTCAAAGCCAAAAACAAAAAGTAATGTTGGTAATTGGATATTAAGTTTGCAATTCAAAGTTTGACGCACTGTTTTTTCAAGATTTGGTAATCTCCCAGAGGGAAAAGTTTTGTAGAATTCTTGTTACAATTTGTTTTTACCCAAATTCTATGAGATTCATGTAACATACAACATGATTGAGGAAGAATGGTTGTGTAGAACCAAATCCTGACAAGAATTCTATATAACTTGTTCACTTGGGTTTGTTCCTTTTTTGAATTGAAATTATTCTGAATTAATTCATCAAAACAATATCGAATGAACTTTCTATTGAATTCGTTAGATTATTAATAATTTGGCATGAGATGAATCACCTCTATAGAGACTACATATTAGGCCGGAGACTCATGCTAGCGACTGTCGTGCGCGATTTCATTGAAAGAAAGAAGAGATCCGAGTGGAAAGTATCTTCCCTCTGCTTTCTTCTAACAGTGTCACGCGCGACAGTCGCTAGCATGAGTCTCCGGCCTTAGGATATAGATTCACATTTATCATAACGATCAATTAGATCACCTCCATGTGAAGAAAATTAATTAATTGAAGAAATGTAGCGTCTCGAAATAATCATGCAAAATTTTATTATTTGATTTTGCTGAATTTGATATTACGCACATTCATGTGTACAAAATGTCTCAGATCAAAATATCAACCTATTACCAGCGTGTTCCTGACAGAAAACTGAAAAACTGTTTGATATAACGTTTTTCGATCGATAGCTCTATTTTTGAGTTACAAACAAAATAGGTTGACCATTCAGGTGGGAGAGATATTCCCAGATAACACACGAAGAATTCTTTTTTCCAAAGCAAGAATAGAATTCTTCAAGAACTCTTTACGAACTAATGAATTCATATAGAGCTCTGGAAGAATTCAATGTTTGGGACATTAACGAGTTCTTTGAGAGTACTGAAATAATACTTTCATTGAACTAGTTCGTAAAGAGTTCTTGAAGAATTCTATTCTTGCTTTGGAAAAAGAATTCTTCGTGTGTTCTCTGGGATTGGCTATTCCATTGAATCAAGAGTATTCTTTTATAGCATTCATTCGATTGGCTGAAGTCAACTCTGAAACTAAGCTTCAAAGAATAAAACAACGATAAATGGAAAATTTCAGTTTTCTGTCAGAAATACGCTAGTCAAATAAGGCTGATACCTTGTTCTGAAACACCCTGTACACATGATTTGTTGTTATTTCTGCAAAATTGAGTACATTTTAAGATTGACGAAATAAATACGTGAAATTGTATATGTATATGGATGATACAATTAATAAAAACGAGTAGAAACAATTAATAGTTGTAGACAGTGTTTACATATGTGCATCTTGAAACCTAGTTCGTTTTGCAGGAATAACAATAAGCAATACTTGATGTAAGTAGTATATCAATAAACCTGCATTTCTATTTCAAAAATGCGGCCACTGATTGAATTATCAATTCTGTACAAAATTAAACTGTTTTTTTTCAACATTCCAATCATTTTCAAGAAATTAAATCAAGGTTTCAGATATTAATTGAAATAATTGAAACTTTTATATCTGAAATAATCAATCTAATTATATTACATTATATACTACGTTATAATTGTAATTCAGACAATAATATATATTATGTTAAATAGAAACATGATGCTGACAAAAAGCAGAAAAAGGCTAGTGATAATTGGGCTAATTATCTAATGAGTCGATTGCCTAGAAATGAGAATACCAACGTGCACACTGGAACATCATCAAAACCCAGCAACGTCAATGACAGTGTACATTTGCATATCAATACATCTGCGAAAGATCAATTTGTAGAAAATCCGGACCTTTCACTGAATACAGATGCATCAGAAGCAGAAGGAACTCGTCAGAAACCAGGACTATTATTTGATCATTCAAATAACATCAATAAAAGAAATCCATTTGAAGAAAATGTAATTCACTCTCTCAAAATTATCAATCAACAGATGTCTGCAATTGGTAAATATGGTTTTGCTCCTTCTATGAGAATTGATATGAATAGTGTAAAAGCATTGAAGATAGTATACCATAATCTATAATGCTCATAATACATAATTCACCTCATTAGTTGAAAACTAGGTGTTTTCAGTGATTTTTCTATAAGCTGCCAGTTTTGAAGCAATCAGAAACATTATGGATCATGGTATACTACCGCATTGAATATTGATGAGTAAGTTTTAATGCAAAGAAATTTACAAATAAATTGATTCAAAATTGTCAAAATTTTGATTCTGTGTCAATCCACACAGCACAAAGATTCAAAAAGAATCCTGAAGAATTTATAATGAATTCTTCGCATCTGAACTGAACTCTTTCTGAATTGGCATGTTGTACGGAAAATGGTACTGAAAATCAAATGGAATTTTTATCTAAGGAGTCGTTCACACATTACGTCACATTTTTCCTGTATCTCACTCTTCATGTCTGAAGTTTGTGCACAACCCATACAGCACACTAGTTCAGAAAGAGTTCGCAAAGAATTCAATTGGAGCCGAGAGAATTCAATATGAATTCTTAAGAATTCTTTTCGAACTGCTGTGCTGCGTGGGAAAGAACAAAACAAATACAGGCGTGACGTAATATATGGACGATCCCTAATGTATATAAAATAAATTTGAAATGATGATCATATATATTTTTACAGTCGGTTCAAATAAACCCAATAGTGCTCTTGTGAATGCTCTTAAAGGTGACGAAAGGAGCAACAAAAATCCTTTACATAAGCTGGAAATAATCAATGATGAGGTGTGTGATAATTCAATTAAACAGAGTATGAGCATTCGTATATCTTATATGTTCTATGTAGTACAATGGAGTGATGAAAACATGTGACTATTTTGATACATCACACTTCAGTCGATTCAGTCTAGGGAATGAATTCTATGTGTCTAACACTGAGATATATAGAATGAATGTGACATCGCCTGTAATTTTGCCAAAATGTTGGTCCCAATGTGGAGGATTAGAATATGCCAACAGCGTCGACTACATAGTGCACCTGGTACTAATTTTTTTGCACGGAAACTGTCAATATTGTGTATTCTACAAGCAATATACATTTATAGATAGCCGCCGTACAAAATAATTAGTAATAGGTGCAGTATGTAGTCGGCACTGTTGGCATATTGTATTATCCTCCACACTGAGACCAGAGACCAGCATTTCTGGTCGATATCCATTTTATATACAGGGTGTCCCAGAAAACATTACCGGGATTTTACAGGTGAATTCTGCAGCCGAAATGCCATAATTTCCCGTTTGAAAAAATTTTTGTTGAGGCTTCGTTCTCGAGATATGAGCATTCTTAGATTTGTTTTGAAATCTAAATCATTCGGAAGCATTGTGTGCTACATACAACAGCTTGGCACCATTTGCTAAGTTGGAAAACGGTGGATCTGTGGAGAAAAATCCACCTATTTCATCATTGGAAGTTCCGGAGCTATAGCGATTTAAAGTTGCTGAATTCTGATTGGCTGAAAGCCAAAAAATTTCAAATTGCTATCGCTCTGGATCTATCCGTGATAAATTAGTTTGATTCCTTCCACAGATCCGCCGTTTTCCAACTTAGCGAATGGTGCAAAGCTCCAGCATGTAGCACACAATGCCTTTTAATGATTTAGATTTGCAAAAAAATCTAAAAATGCTCATATCTCGAGAACGAAGCCTCAAAAAAGATTTTTTCAAACGGAAAATTATCGCATTTCGGCTGCAGAATTCACCTGTAAAATCCCGGTAATGTTTTATGGGACACCCTGTATATCGGTGATATTTGAAAAATGCAACTATTCTTGTAATAATGTTGGCGTCATAAATGTGAAATACTTCCCTGGTGGAAGTGGATGTCAGATTCTGAGATATTGTTCCAAACATCGATCAGATTATGACATATGGCATATTATTGTCAGAATATGTCAAATTCTGACAAAATGGATCAATTTTTGGAGCAATATGTCATATCATGTCACAATATGTCACAGTCTGATATCCACTTCCCAGTGAACACAGTTACGTAAATGTTACATAAAAACTACATAACGTCAAGGAACTGGTTACGTAACTTGGAAGTCACATGTGAGTCACATGTGACTCACAATTTCCTACTCATTTACGTAACCATGTGAGGAACAATGTTACATTACAGTTACGTACATAAAGAAGTAGGATCTTTCCGTAACCAATATATAACTGCAATGTAATGCTGATGGCAAAACGCTATATTGGAAAACAAAATTTTTATTATATGAAAATCCAATTTCCCTATGCTCTCAGCAATAACACTGAACGTAACATTGACGTAACTTTTACGTACCCAAGTACTCTGTTGATTTTACACTTTTATTTTGGTCACTCAAATACGTAACTGATACATAACATCAACGTTGAAAGTCATGTTTTTTTCAGGGGACTTGCATATGTAAATAGGACATAACATAGAAATAACAAATTGTGACCTACAATATGAGCTTAAATTTTTATGTAATTATTACATCACATGTACGTAACAGAGTTATGTAACTTGTGATTTCTGTGTTATGTAACATTTACATTATATATACGTAACAGAGTTACGTAACTTGTGATTTCTGTGTTCGGTAAAATTTACATCACATATACGTAACAGAGTTATGTAACTTGTGATTTCTGTGTTATGTAACATTTACATACCGTGTTCACTGAGTTCCATGTGAAAATTGATTGAAGTGTTAAAATTCATGCAGTAGGTGTATTCAGTTTGTGAATATTGTGAATGAAATACTACCGAGACAATAAACATTCTTTACAGGCTCACTCCATTTTAGAATTTAGTATACATATATAGAGCGATATTTTGAAAATAATGTTCTGTGATTCTTGAAATATATCGAAACATTTAACTAGTTCCACGCCACTCTTATCCATTTATATTTATTCACTATAGTTCATTGGTTTTGCAGGTAAATTTGGGGTGCAATTTCAAATGCCACATTGCTGCTTGGAATACAATGAATACAACCGATTCGATCACTGAGTGGTATACTAACATTTTAAAAGGCGTATTTAAAGATAAAGCCAAGTTTTACAGATGTGCACCAAGAAGCCCAGGGTTGCTCAAATTTCCCCCAACATTTCTACAAATCAGTAAAGGTATCGTATGGTCATTTGGTACAGGATGCCAGTGTGGGAATTGGCTTCCCAGACAGCAAAAATGATCTGTTCGAATTCTTGAAGACTTCTGAAACAGTCCTCAACAGTCCCTGTTATGACAGTGAAAATGAATTCAATATGAATTCAAATTGAATATATGTTGAATGCCTGAAGAATTCTTCATGAACTCATAATATGAATTCTTTCTGAACCTTAAGCTGTTCATTAAGAATTCAATTTGAATTCGAACCATTCATAATGAATTCATATTCACTGTCATAATGGGAGCTCTTTGAAGGGACTCTTTTGCTGTCAGGGTTCAATGCCTATATTTTCTAACTTCATGAGTATATTAGGGTGCACATTTTTTTGTCTCCAAACCGAAAATCTCCAAGGCCAAAATGTTTCTTTCAACCAGAGGAACAACTTTGGTTTTGTGTTTGTCTGTCTGTGTCTGTGTCTGTGTCTGTGTCTGTGTCTGTGTCTGTGTCTGTGTCTGTGTCTGTGTCTGTGTCTGTGTCTGTGTCTGTGTGTGTGTTAAATTTGGTTATTTTCGCTCTTATACGGATATCTCCACTTCTTATTATCCAATCTTCATGAAATTTAGCCTTGTTTCATTTTCGTCCTGACTCGTTGGAAGGAACAGGATTTGTAAGGACGTGCGTGATCGGTAATTTTGATATTTGCTCTCTGAATCCCAATCAGTGAAAACTCTGCCAACTGATAGGCACAAAGCTTGCTCGTTTCTGTTCAAGTAGTATCCGAATGTATTATATATATATACATTTTGATTATTGATTACAATTTTTAGGTAAAAATATGCTCGAATGCTACTTGCACAGAAACGAGGAAGCTTTGTGCCTATCAGTTGGCAGAGTTTTTTACATAATTTTCAGAAGAGGTTTAGAGGTTCCGCACGGCGTTTTAAACGCAGGGCTTGAAAAACGTTTAAAACGCCGTGCGGAACCTATAAATCTCTTCTGAAAATTATGTAAAAAATATTGTAATACTCCTTCCTGATGTGGAACAAAATCATATTGTTGCCCATACAGAAAACTTTTTTTGTTGAGAGCCAAAATGAAAACACACTTTTTATATATAACTTGTGAATCACCCTAGAGTATATAGAAGTGATATTGCAGCATAGCCACTGGACAAAATGTTGTGAAACAGTACTAACCCAAACAGAAAAAATTACTCGTTTGAATTCTTGAAGACTTCTTATGAGCTCTTGAAACAGTCCCCATTATGTCAGTAAATATGAATTCAATATGCATTCAAAATGGACACATGTTGTATGCCTGGAAAATTCTTTATGAATCCGCAATATGAATTCTTTCTGAACTCTGAACTGTTTATTAAGAATTCAATTTGAATTCAAACAGTTCATAATAAATTCATGTTTCCTGACATAACGGGAGCTCTTTGCAGGGACTCTTTTGCTGTATGGGGAAAAATCTCAGACTGCTAATGTTTTATCATTGTAACGTTCCCGAGGAAAAATGAATTAGATCTAATGTGATCTATATAGATGTGATGTGATCTATATAGATCTCTTGAGATATAAGTAGATCTCTTTAGATATATCGTCGGTACTATGACAGAACCTCGTATCTCGATTTTTGACGGGTTCGAGGTTCCATCGGAATAATGATCAATACACGCTAATACACATATTAACAAAACTCTTATCAACCAGTACACATTTGGTTGTTGTTACTCAAACATAGTTAATAACATATAGCTTGAATAAATATGTATTTAGCGTGTACTGATGATTTTTCCGATGGAACCTCAGAACTGTCAAAAATCGTGATACGAGGTTCTGTCATAGTACCGACCAGGCCCCTCCGACTCACACATTTTTCAATGCTTCTCGTTTTCACATAGTGTCCATCAAAATCCAGGTGACGATGCGATCTAGTGGTCCGAAACAACTGATAAACATAACCAAAAATTCTTATTCCGCGAATAGTCAAGACAAGCTGGTGTTGTGATTTTTGTCAATTTATACATGAATTTGCCAATAAACTTATTTTCATTCATTTCGCGAATTATTTGATTACGTACAACTTGAATTAGATTCAAGTGTCGGCCAACTGTTGTGTGGAGCCATCTACAACTTTTTGGACATTATGTGAAAACGTAGAAGCTTGAGTCGGAGGGGCCTGGTACCGACGATATATAAGTATGTATCAGGCCCCTCCGACTCAAGCTTCTACGTTTTCACATAATGTCCAAAAAGTTGTAGATGGCTCCACACAACAGTTGGCCGACACTTGAATCTAATTCAAGTTGTACGTAATCAAATAATTCGCGAAATGAATGAAAATAAGTTTATTGGCAAATTCATGTATAAATTGACAAAAATCACAACACCAGCTTGTCTTGACTATTCGCGGAATAAGAATTTTTGGTTATGTTTATCAGTTGTTTCGGACCACTAGATCGCATCGTCACCTGGATTTTGATGGACACTATGTGAAAACGAGAAGCATTGAAAAATGTGTGAGTCGGAGGGGCCTGGTATGTATGTATGTCTTCAAATCTAAATCTCGGAAAAATACGATTTAGGAAGGTCCGAAGAGATCTACTTAGATCTTGAGAAATCTTGTTGAACCATATTTCTTGAAATAGAAGCGGATTTCTTTGAATCTCCGTAGATCTTATTTTTCCAAAATTTAGATCTGAAGACCTACATACATATATCTAAAGAGATATACTTATATCTAATGAGATCTGTATACATCTCATTAGATGTAATTGATTTTTTTCTCGGTTTTCGAATGAAATGTTTCAAACTAACATTTTTGAAATTTTGTGTATAAATGTTCCATGTTTCAGAAACGTTGAAGAGATGTTATTTTGAAAAATTTTATCCGAAACGTTCCAATGGTAGAACATTACCCGCATCTGGGAAGTTCCCTAAACGTTCCGCTGCATTTTGGTCCGTGGGTAAGGTCTCAAGTAACACAAGAGATTGGGAGTGCTAATGATGTATTTGGAACATCCTATGAACATTTTGAAAACGTCCAAATGAGACTTTTTCGGATAATTTTTTGCTATGCACCTTTTCATAGAATATTTCAACGAATTTATCCACAGCAGTCTCATTTTCACATCGCTGTCATACTCTCAGAATAATCATGGCATATTTGAAAAGTTCTCTTGGTACTTGAAATTGCTTCAATTTGAAGAGAATTTTATGCCTGCGATATTATTACTCATGATTTTGTCAAATACAGGCATTGCGGCATTTTATCCAATCTGGGATCTTGCACCGAATCATCTTATATAAAAAAAAAGTATATAAACATTGTAATTTTACATCCCACATAATACGAAAACCTTTGATGATTGTGTAACTATCACAACGGAGGCTTGAAGAATCCTACAATGAATTTATAAGGAATTGTTTATAAATACATCGGGACTAGGATGCTGTGTGGGAAGATATGCCCTATAATGTTCGGGAAACTTTTCCCAAGTATTTTGAAAGTTCCGCGAATCTTTCAGAAATGAATGAATTTTTTTTAGAATTTCAAACGTTTCGAACTGTTCCTAACAGTAATCATCAACACAGATGTAATACGAGATTATAACCTGAATCAGATGTAATTCAACATTGTACATAGTTATTTATATTCATTATGGTGCGACCTTTCAATAAGAATGCTCATTCTCTTTTTCTAACGTAAGGCCAACACCTTCTGATTGACGAAGAGGGTGAGCGTTCTTGTTGGGAGATCGGACTATATGTCCTTCATATGGACATTGATTATTGGATACCCATAATAGCACTCTCGCTCTAAAAGAATTCGGAAAGATTTCTCAAGAGCGCTTGATAAATATTTTCGAATGTTTTGGGAGTTCTGGTGCTATTTGGCTATGTTTTAATTTTTCAACAATTCCTCCTGTTAACGGGATACCAGCGACCCCTGACGATGCAACCAGGTGCAAAATTTTTTCTGACAAAATATTCGAAAATAAAGCAATAAAATCAAAATATCGCTTGCAACAGACCTTCTTTAGTCAATAAAGATGGTTTGTGCTAAGCGATATTTTGATTTTATTGCTTTATTTTCGTATATTTTGTCAGAATAATTATGTTTGTATCCTTTTCTAACCAATGGCCATAGTTGCATCTTCAGAGGTCGCTGCCCAGACAGCAAAAATGATCTGTTTGAATTCTTGAAGACTTCTCAAAGAATTCGTGAACAGTCCCCGTTATGTCAGTGAAAATGAATTCAATATGAATTCAATGAATTCAAAAAGAATACATATTGAATGCCTGGAGAATTCTTCATGAACTCGCAATATGAATTCTTTCTGAACGGTAAGTTGTTCATCAGGAATTCAATTTGAACTCAAACTATTCATAATGAATTCATGTTTACTGACATAACGGGAGCTCTTCGCGGGACTCTTTTGCTGTAACGGGTGGTATCCCGTTAATGATTGGGCAAGATACAGCAGAATAAGGTATATTAGAATTTGTTTGAAAAAATCGTTTCAATTCGATTGAGTTTTATTCTTGAATCAATGTGTAAGAGTACTGAATATTCTGAGGAAGATTACATAAGTCAGAAGTTTGACAAGCTAAATTGCATACATTTGAAATAGATTTGAAACATGCCCACACAGCACAACCATCTCCTAAAGGAACCCCCGTTTTGTTACTTCCAAAGAATTAATTCAGCTGTTCAGGATTCTTTAAGAACTCTTTTACAACACCAGAGATTCATTTTCAAGTGTCATAATGGTAACTCTTGAAGAATCTCACGATTAATTCATAAAAAATTCTTTATGAGTACATTGTAACGAGCGTGCTCTTCGAGCATATGTAATACATTTTGAGATTATTTAGGTGCAATGAAAAATATCGTTAAACTTGATATTGGAATGTTTTTTGAATATCCATTATAGTTTTCGTATTTCGTGGATATTTCTGTTATCATTGATACAAATTTGCTGCACGGAAAAAAGAGAATGAAGAAATTTATCTTGTAGGATGACAATGCATCGCTTTGAGTCTTTGAATGGAAATTTGTACAATATAGTTTGTCAAATTATTCACATGATAAGAGAAAAATCTATTATTGTCTTATAATGTGAATTGTTTGAAGAAATATATTATAAAAATTTCAATTCAAAGACTCAAAGCGATGCGTTGTCATCCTACAAGGTAAATTTCTCCATTCTTTTTTTTATGTGTGGCACATATTTATAGTTTTAAAAGTTTCATTAGGATGTAATGTAATGGTTTCATACAACGGTATCAATATTTGAGACTTTCTGTACGTTCTTAATCATCTTCCAGTTCACTTCGAGAACTTCTTAAAGAGGCTCGGCTATAAAGAAATGGCAATCCAATATGCGTTGAAACGATTACCAAGTGCTCTGTCGGAGCATACAACATGAATGGAAAAAGAGGGAATAAAATGAAGAAGCATCCATATAAATCAAACAAGAAAGAACAATCTCCTCAGTCAGGCCACAGCGACAAAATGTAATGCTTGAATTGAATTGAGTAATTCTTGCAATAGACTCAATCACAAAGACAGTCACTCCAAATATAATTTCGATGGACTGAAATGTTTTGTGCTTGTAACATACATAATTCCACACTATTTCAAATGCCTGACAAAACCGACTAGACAATTTTCTGTCAAGATTTGGTCGTTTCTTGTCTCTGACTTGACGTTTTCTGACAAGACCAGACAGGATTTTTACCAGGATCTTGGAGGTTTTTTTTAGTTATATGTCCCACTTCTATGAGTCTTTCGACTGATGTGGGGCAAAACACGTCAAGTGTTCCCACCTCGAAAATTTTCACCCCTCAATCTTTCTGAAATTCCACTGAGTACTGTAGTACTAGTTAGTGACTTCCAATCCTATAAAGGATTTTGCTCTAGTACCTTTGGTTATCTTCATGAAATTTTGACTGCGATCATACGTTAGATTGATAGTAGCCTGGTTTCATTTTCGTCCTGATTCGTTGGAAGGAACAGGATTTGTAAGGACGTGCGTGATCGGTAATTTTAATATTTGCTCTCTGAATCCCAATCAGTGAAAACTCTGCCAACTGATAGGCACAAAGCTTGCTCGTTTCTGTTCAAGTAGTATCCGAACGTATTATATATATGCATTTTGATTATTGAGTACAGTTTTTAGGTGAAAATATGCTCGAATGCTACTTGAACAGAAACGAGGAAGCTTTGTGCCTATCAGTTAGCAGAGTTTTTTAGATTCCGTACGACATTCTCTAGATATTTTCATGTACTATGAGGAAAATTTTATTTTTTCATTGCAGGATTAAAATCACTGAAGACATCTTGTAAGCTTTTTTTTAAAAACCCGTGTTTTTGACAGCAGTCGAATGTCGCCATTTTGTAATAATTGCAGCTAATACACAAATAACTATTTGTACCTTAATACATGTACACTTGAACCTCGCGATAAAGATGTTCCTCCTCTCACTTCAATGCAAATAAAAACCGTTCGATTGAGAAAGAAGAAGAGCTGTGTTATCTCGAGGTTTAAGTGTATAAACATATAATCAACTTTGTTTTATCAATAATTTACTTTTGCCCATCCACAAATTTCATGAAAAAATAGTCCATTCCGAACTGTATACACTAGCTAGCATAAAGCCTTAAGGCCAACGCGTAGACCTTAGGATTCCTACATTTTTTTAGTCAAAATACTTGGAGGTAATTGAACAACGGGAAATTAATCAACCAGTTAGACTTTCTTTTAGTACGGAAGGAAGTCTGACTGGTTGATTTTCTTCATTTTATTAAATTACCCCCGAATATTTTGGATGGAGAGTAAGAGAGATGTAGTAACTTCAGGGTCAACAGGATGCTCTTAAGTAGGCTCATGTCAGAGATGAGCCCATACACTTGAAAAATTAATCATATTAAATATAATCAACCCACTGAGCATTTCCGTTAGAACCTCGCATTAACGGGATACTAGCGACGGTAACGAATCTCTCTTTCTATCGTATGGGTGTGTCCTTTTCTAACCAACGTACTCGGTCGGTAACCGCTAGTAACCCCTTAACATTGCAGAGATATTGATACAATGTTGAAAGTATCTGTTATTCAATTTACAAATACAATATTACAAATGTAACTTACAGAAAGATCGTTGAAACATTACTTGACAACGTAACATCGCTTTAATTCACTTTTAATTAGATTTTATAATATTGCTATTGTAATTTTCATAACAGGTACTTTCAAGATCACATTAATATCGCTGCAATGTTAATGCAAGGTTCTAACGGAAATGCTCAGTGGGAATGATTCTTCTGCGTGGCTTGAATTGTGTTTCAAACGATATAGAATGCAATTCTTTAAGAGGATACGAGAGTTACCATTGGAACAAGTTTTCTTGCACCAAAATACTTCAAACTGGAGTCATGAGAAAAATCTGAAATTGTCAGGGATGATTCTTTGAGACATGATCTAGGTCTGCACAGAGCCCAAATTTTCAATTTCGAACATGAAATTAAAAAAAAAGAAAAATAAAGAAGTCTCAAATCTCTAAGAAAAAGAGAAAGAAAAAGAGATTCTCAAAGAGGTTGAGATTCAGTCTCAAAGAATCATCCCTGAAAATTTCAGATTTTATTCATGGCTTCGGTTTTCAGTATTTTGGTGCAAGAAAACTCGCTCCGATAGTAATTCTGGTATCCTCTTAATTGCTCTTTTCAAAATAATACAATGACCCACCCAGCACATAATATTACAGTTAATATTATAATACTATTAATGTGTTGTTGAATTGATGTTTTTTCTCAGTAGTTGAAACTTATCTCACAGTATGCCGGAATTCAATTCCAAGTTGATATTTTGTGATCTGTTAAACTGCATGACTCTTCTCATTATCAAAAAATTAATTTGGAGTAATTTATGTAAGATGTATAATCATGAGGATGATACGTGATATGCACTGATTTCAAATTACAGGTAATTGGATCCTATTACAGGAGACTTAACAGAAATACAAGAACACGAGTCATTGCTGGACCCAGTCACTGGGTTGAGAACTGCTGTAGATGAGGAAGCAATTGTGAACAATGATACTGGTACCCAAAATAATGACGATTCTCACAATTAAGCATCTCATTCATGAGATAGACAAAGACTGATGGAAGAAGTAAATAAATGTGCCTACAGATTCCATTGTGATATAAGTACATTGAGCCGAAACAATATTGGTGATATATATTGCAAAATTCTTTATTCCACGTACCTTATGTAAATTTTTATCAATATTAGTATATTATTGGATTTCCATAACAAATGTTTTTGTTTGTTTTAAAATATTGAAAGGATATGCAAAAGTTTTGTTTCACGAAAGTGTCCAGAGTATTGAAAAGTATTGATTCATAAATCAACAAGAATGAATACTTGGTAGTACCATTATATTTTTTCTTGATGCATTGCCATGTTGAGCCAAAAGACCGTATGTCACAAAATTTTTCTTCTGTTTTTTTATATATTTATATTCGAATACGTCTGTTACATGTATTCCAATTCAAAAAATTTTCACAGTATTGGAAAGTTATTAGAAAAAACTGATTGAGAAATACTGACGTTTGTATCATTCAACATATTATACAAGTTTAAATAGAATCGTCGATCCCTCGGAACTTCGAAATTTTGACATACGGCCGTTTGGCTTAGGATGGCAATATAATTTTCCTCTATAATATTGATTTCTTCAGAATAATGAATAATCAATAATATAAAAGAAATGTGCAATTCATTTTATGTTTATATTCTCAATACGGTCTAATGATATTAATTTCGCCTTGAAATTTAAAATCGAAAACCAATATGATTTGAATCATTACGTATTTTTATTCTTTCTCTGTTCGTTTTTACATTATTCAGTTGGTTTTACAAACTAATTTTCATTTGAAAAAAAATTCCTCGATATTGAAATTAGTTTTATGTAACACAAATTTTTTATTTGGAGTGTGTACGTGAATTTGTGAAAATATTCTAATATAATATTGTTTGAAATACGTTTTATTTTTGTTAAGAATGAAATAAAAAGATTCTATGTGACAATATGGAGAAACATTTTTTGTTCATCCATAAATACATTATGGAATATTGTATGTTTTGAGAATAATCATGGAGACTCGAGGGCGGTACATTCTTTATTTTTTGACATATCATTTTTCTGCCTATGATGACAAAATTTTCATCCGGTTTTGTCCAGAACTCCTACACTGAGATATCCCCATATCCTTTCGAGAATGGCCATAAATTTTCTTAATACTTTCTTTTTGGAATTTCCAGACTACGTTCGTCGAGTGTACACCTAACCAAGCATTCCTCGTTTTCAATTTAATAAAAAATGATTCCGGCATTCCATGTAAATCCTTGTAAGAATTTCATCAGTCTGAATGGAGTTCTTGAAATAAAAAACCGTCGACGTTTGATTCAAATGTCTTACCTAACGGAAATCACAATTTTGCTTGGCATTTCAAACAAAGCTGTTATACCATACATATGAACTATTAAAACCATCCCAGATAGCATACAGTTCTTCGATGAATTCTTAAAGATTCGAGGACTCAAGAATTCCAATGATGCTCTTGAAGAACAATTCTTCACAAACCAGTGCTGCTAGAATGGACCCAGACAAAAATTCCCGGGCGGGTGGGATTCCCAAATTCGCATGTGGACTCAGGTCCCGCCCGGGACCAGCCGGGCCCTGCCTGGAACCCCTGTGATTCCCGCTCGGGACCAGCCGGGTCCTGCCTGGAACCCCTGTGATTCCCGCTCGGGGCCCGTCAGGTGCCCGCCCGGGACCCGCCTGGGGGTGCCCCGCGCGGCAACCACAGGGATTCCAGGCAGGACCCGACTGGTCCCGGGCAGGACGTGGCCAGGACATGGCGGGTCCCGGCCAGGAACCTGAGTCCACATGCGAATTTGGGAATCCCGCCCATCCGGGAATTTTTGTCTAGGGAGGGCGAGGACCGTCGAGGCTACCCCCTCTCCGTCACACAAACGTACACAAAATATGATTGTGTGCGACACAATCAAACTTGTATACGTACGTGTAACGGAGAGGGGGTAGCCTCGACGGTTCTCGCCTTAGAGCATATACTATTGAAGCGAGCATTACATATCTAAACAGTGTTGCAACATGGTCTCGACTTAGCGGACAGAGAGGACAATACAAGTCGGGAGGATCTCTTTTCCTACTTACAGTTGATTGATTGTAACAGTGGAATCCGTGACACATTCCGTTGGAGCAGCCAATAAAGATGGACTAGAAAGAGAGATCATCCCAACTTCTATACCTGTTCCACTCAACATAGCGTGGACCACTTTTTTGGTTGAATGCTCGGTCCAGTAGTATATGCTCTAAGGTCCTCGCCCTCCATTCTAGCAGCACTGTCACAAACCTTGTGCTACCTGGGATCAGCAATGCCAATAAAATTATGATACGCAATGCTGATTGGTCAGTTCTCTTGGATTAACCAATCATATCGTCGATTTTATCAGAATTTACCAATCAACGCCATGTATCATAATTTTATTGGCAACGCTGTCTGAGAAGGATTTAGGAAGGGTGCTGAAACAAGTTTCGACCAATCAAAAAATTAGGAGAAAAATTTTGAATTTTTTGATTGGTCGAAACTTGTTCCTGTTCCTGCTGGGAGCATGGTAAAGACGGAAAAGGGATCAGGGCACAGTTTATACTATGGAGGAAGAAGTAACAGGAGGGAGCATAGTGGTGGTGGGGTGAAGCCAAGTTTGGTGTCTCTTCGTGTATGCCACCATATTGGTAATATGTGTACATACGTAACTAACACATTGAAGTGCACTCAATACATTCTCAGTCTGGTGTCTCTTTTGAAGGATAATGGCGGACACTTCCGGCTTCAAGAAATCTTACCCCTTCCACTACTACGCTCCCTCCTGTTCTTGTTCCTCCATGGTTGATTCAGTTACCTCACTTCTCGTCGGTGAGGGTCCACCATTGAACTCTATACATACTGCAATGAGCACTTCCCGGATTGGCGCGGTCAGAGTGATATAGTTTATTACATGAGCAAGACAGAGTACGAGGTTCCCAATTTTTTTCCTATCTCTCTCTAAACTGCATTCGTTAGGAACAGATACCATGCACCCAACGTATGATCTCTCTCTCTGACCGGTCGAAACTATAGAAAAAGCAAAGAGTGCTTATTCTAGTATAATATTAAGTTCAATGGCGTCCACAAGTTTCAAATGTGCGTGTGTGAGTTTCTCTGGCCAAGAACATAGCCGCCGATCACATGATCATGCGCAATAGACAAAATTTGGATATGGAGCATGATCACGTGATCGGTCGTCATTTTCTTGGCTGGAGAAAATCACACACGCACATTCAAAACTTGTGGATGCTCACCGACTAGAAGTGAGGTAATTGTATAAACTTTGATCAGATCGCCATATTAGTTGAAAACATTGCTCTCTCTCTCTCTCTCTCGGTAGAGTGTTATAAGCCCGAATTCCCGTAAGCCCGAATTTTTCGGACTCGAGCCGAATACTCAATCTATCTTTGGTGTGTATCAGAGCTGCAAAATTGACTCCGAGTTTTTTTCTCCTACTGGTCATTCTTTTTAATCGAACTTCATGAGAATCCATGAGGAAGAAGAGCCAATCTGGCAGCTCTGGCAGTTTTATGACCAGCGTTTCCACTTTCCCCTTTTTCTCACGGAATCACCCAATCACGCTACCTTATTAACTGGAATGACGAAAAAGAAGAAGTCAAAAGGGGGAATGTGGAAACACTGCTTATGACATCGTATCCTTTCTCTTTCTTTCTCTCTCTCTCTCATCTATGATCAATGTCTTCATTATGCCAACCAAAATGGCGACCCACTGATTCCCCTTTCGCCTATACCGAGACATTCCTCGTCTGAATTGGAGCTTTAGGCATCATCAAGAGTATTCTTAGATCCATGATTAAAACAGATCCAGATTTTGGAATTAATTAAAAAATTCTTCAATAAAACATTGAATCTCATTTATTTATTACTTCAATATAGGTTTTAATGCAATTTTGGTTTGACATGAAAAATAGTTATATTGGTTTTTCACGTTTCAGATACTTTTTCGTGATGTTTCCATCACTTTCATAACAATGCGTCACTTTCTCTTCTGACACTCTTCCTGAAGAGTAACTTCACATACGCTTAAATTGTTTCAATACCCTCCCCAAATACTTTCCGAACCAGCTCCAGTCACTTTTCATATACGTTCCTTATACTTTTCCGTTACGTTTTCAGTCGCGCTTTATTCACTCTTATGATCCGCTTCCATTTTCACCAGGGATCATGCGAATGAGATACCAGAAAAACCATTGATCTCACACGGAAAAAATGTATGATTATTTCAACTGACCGTATCGCTGTGTTTGGCTCACCTCAAACTTATGGTTGCCTGAACCAGAATTTTGATTGTGGCAAACAGATAGTTGACAACATTAACTAAATTTCTGGTTCAGGCAACCATAAGTTTGTGGTGAGCCAAATACAGCCATACAGTTGGTTGAAACAACCGTACAATTCTTTCCGTGCACTTGGGCGTAATTCCATTCTCAAAGCTACTCTCTCCAAGGCCACTCTCATTGCTGAAACACCAATAACAATCAGTCGCATGACAAAATACCTTTTTCAAACCATTGGCGTGTCAGGGATCATTTGGGTCATTCATGCACCCGAACTCTTGCCTCCTTTTACTAACCTTACAAATTTTCATCAACTGAATAAAACGATGATAAAATATTCGATTACAATAACTCGATACAACATCTCCCAATTTATATTCATCCCGGACGAGAAGCGCAACAATAAGAATGACCCAAATTCATTTTTTGGGAGAATTGGATTTAGTTTAGGTAATGATACGTTTTGGAAGACAAACCGTTTCGTTAGATACAATGAAAAAACATTTGAAAATCGTGAAACATCGTTCACGATTTTCAATTCTTTTTACTTGGGGCGCTTCTCGTCTGGAAACGTTATAATATGGGAAATATTATTGTATCGAGTCATTATTGCCTAATATTTCATCTTTGTTTTGTGGAATTTGTAAAATGAGTGAGAGAAGACGGGAATTCCAGTGCATGAATAGACCCAATGATTTTTGCAATGTTTGTGGGGAGTTTATGGTGAAAAAGAATGTGCGGAAATTTACTGATGCGTTAGAAAGAAGTTATCGGAATTACTTTGGAATGTAAGCGAATCTTATCGATTCATGGACACCAAAATCTCTGTGTACTGTATGCCAACCAATTCTCAGGAAATGGGCTGCTGGTTAAAGGTATACATTTTTTGTCTCCAATGTATTTGATATATACAAACATTCATATGTTTTCACTTCAGCCGATACATGAGATTCGACATGCCAATGGTTTGGAAAGAGTCATTTCGTCATCCGACTGATCGCTATTACTGTCTCAGCAATAAAAGTGGCTTTGGGAAGAGTTTGAAATGGAATTATGCCCGAGTGGGATCAGTGATTTTTCCGGTACCTCATTCGAGTGATGTTCCGTATCTAGTGTGCTCTGTTTTAGTCGTAGAATCGTCAGACTCTTCAGAAGAAATGGCGACATCAATTGAGAGTGACTCCTAATCAAAGCCAGAGCAACAATTATTGTCACAGGCAATATTGAACGATTGGCTGCGGGATTTGGATCTCACAAAAGAAAAGTCAGAAGTACTCGCATCTCGCATGAAACAACATGGTTTTTCAGCTGCATGTGTGAAAACTACGGTCTACAGAAATCGACACAAGTCTTACGCGAAGTATTTCACGAACATGAATCGAATTTGTTATTGTAATGATGTTTCTGGTTTGTTCAATGAGCTTCACCACCCCATAATCCGAGCGAGTGGTGGTTATTTATCGATAGCAGCGAAGGAAGTCTAAAAGCAGTTCTTTTACACAATGGGAATGAAAAGCCATCAGTTCCCATTGCGCATGCTGTCAATACCAGAAAAACTTACGAAACGATAGTCAAATTGCTAGGATGTATCAACTATAAAAAATATGAGTGGAAAATTTGTTGTGACCTCAAAGTCGTTGGTATGTTGTTTGGAATGCAAGGAGGCCATAAGGTAACTGACCCCATTAGTGATCATTCAAGAACACAAGCACTCTAAATATAAATTATTTCATGAATAATTTCTTCAAAATAAATTTCCACGAGTAAATAAGGTAGATTGAGCATTTCAATTTGCTCTTACCGTGATTTTTTATTCATTTTCTAAGTGATAACAATAAAAATAATGAAATTAATGAAATGTTAGCAATACCCCCATTAGTGAACGGATCGCATGAATCAGTGAACGCCGATTTACCCCATTACTGAACGCGTAGAATCTGAGGCTGCTCAGATGAGTTATTATCACTTTCCTGATGATATTCGAAATATATTCTGTGCACATTCTAATGAGACCTTTTCATAGGTGCTATGCATATTCATCGAACGTATGTAATCGAATACATGACGGGACGTCAGTCGAACGTCGATTGAATGAATATCGTACATTTCGAATGTACTATGTACGTTCTGAGTATATTTAAAACAGTCTCATTCATTCACAGTATATTCTATGAACTTTCATGATATGTTCTTCGTATCTCATTCTCAAATTCTACCAACGTTTTTATTTCATATATACTTTGAACTTCTGTTGCTGCTTGAGTTACTTTGGCGGAAAAAATGAGAATTTCAAGTACCCTGGTCGAAAAAACTGAACAAACCTAAACAAGGAATTTCTTTTATGACTACTTCCGACGTATTAGGTGTTTTTGTTTTAGAAATTTCATAACTAAAACTAAACCTTCGATTTAGGAGTTACTTCCGGATGAAGGCAATCAACGGCTTTCCGATTGTTTCAGTATTTCATTGATCAATTCACTTGGGTGCATTTCAAGTTTTGATGAAACAAATTTTTTCCGCTCACTTCCGCAATTGAGGAACTGGATTTTTTAGGTTTCGTTCCGCATTTGGGAAAATAATTTATTTGGAATTCAACATCGGATTTACCAATAACTGGAGCAAAAATGAAATTGAAAATTAATCCAAATATTCGATACATTCTGTGAATTTGTGGACACCCAAATTGTTGCATTCCACTTGGAAATGAGGATAAATTCATTCCTACCTGAAGGGGATTTGAACTCTTACCGAACCTATCTACCTATAAGACCTACCTACTTAACCTCTAAGCTATCCTAACACGCTGCTCCAAGGGTAAATATTGTCTTAGATATTGTACAGCTGATCGGAAGTTTGATCACGCATGCGTGATTCTGTTTCGGTTCATTTCCGTGTAGATGCAAGAAAACTGTTTCCATGCATTTCGGCACGAATATACTCGGGAGTAGTTACGTTCATTGACCGCGTGAATGACCTCCAATTACTTAGGTACATCTTAGGTACCAATTTGTTTGGGTTTACTTATGAAAAGTCGGAAATGGAATTTTGAAAAGTGTTTACGCATACTGTGAATTAATTCACTCCCGCGTCTTTACGCTGAGACCTAAAGAGAATACTTCGGTTTACTGATGCTTTGTTTCCGGCTCGATGAACTTGGAAGAAGTTATGAATAATATGCACATACTGTTTTTCTATTACTTGGGAGTATTTGAGGTTCTAATCTACTCCCGTTCACTTATGAAAAATGAGAAATGAAATTTTGAAAAGTGTTTACGTATACTGCGAATGAATTCACTTCCGCGACTTTACGCTGAGACCTAAAGAGAATACTTCGGTTTATTTATGCTTTGTTTCCGCACTGATGAACTTGGGAGGAGTTATGAATAAAATGCATATAATGTCTTCCTATCACTTGGGAACATTTTAGGTTCCCATCTGCTTTCGTTCACTTATGAAAAATCGGAAATGAAATTTCGACAAATGTGTACGCATACTGTGAACTAATCCACTTCCGCGACTTTACGCTGAGACCTGAAGAGGATACTTCGGTTTATTTATGCTTTGTTTCCGCACCGATGAACTTGGGAGGAGTTATGAATAATATGCATACAATGTCTTCCTATTACTTGGGAACATTTTAGGTTCCCATCTGCTTCCGTTCACTTGTGAAAAATCGGGAATGAAATTCTGAATAGTGTTTACGCGGTGTTTTGAATAGTGTTTAGTGAGCGGGAGGAATTTGTTTCATCAAAACTTGAAATGCACCTAAGTGAATTGATCAATGAATTACTAAAACAATCGGAAAACCGTTGATTGCCTTCCTCCGGAAGTAACTCATAAATCGAAGGTTTAGTTTTAGTTATGAAATTTCCGAGATGAAAACACCTAGTCAGTCGGAAGTAGCCGTGAAAAAATTTTTCTGTTTAGGTTTGTTCAGTCTTTTTGACAAGGGATCAGGTCACATGACACCGTTAGCATTTGTCAAAATTTTCTTTCCGATTTTTCATAAGTACACCTGAACAAATTGGAACCTAATATACAACTGAGTAATTAAAAGCCATCTACGCGGTCAGTCAACTCAACTACGCCCAAATATATCCGTGCGAAAATAAATCGGAAATGCATGGAAACAGTTTCCTTGCACCTGCGCGGAAATGAACGGAACCATAGTTCAGTGCAAGTCATACGTAAGTAAACCTAAACTCTCTACGTGTGGATTGCGGAAATCGGCGGAATCAATTATCATGTGGAAGAAAATCCCAAGTAGGAACTCTCTACATGTGTTAAATCTTCGTTCAGAAGTACTCGGAAGAGATCCTTAGTGATTTGAAAACATCGATTTTAAACTGGCCGTTACAAATTTCCTTGGAAACGATAAAAACGAGAACTACGAACATATCGTTGATGATTTGTTGCGAAATTCCAAAGCAATGAGTATGTCTATTTCATTCAATAAATCACTCCTTATGAGTTGATTGTTATAAATTGAATCTTAATTTTTTATCCCTGTTTCTCAATTTTTCCGGCAGAAGTACATATGTCATTGAAAATTCAGTTTCTGCATTCTCATTTGGATTTTTCCCCGGATAATTTGGGTGACGTCGGTGATGAACATGGAGAACGATTCCAGCAACAAATGAAGACTATGCAACGACGATATTGTCACGTTCGAGGAAATTTTCCCACGAAATTCTCCCAAAATTCCTATACAGTAATTTACGATACAATTATAATTCACCTTAAGTGAACGTGAACTTAATTTCAAAACAATTTCGCCGACTTCACAGATTATATTTCGTTTGGAAATTTCCTCGAACGTCGATTGTGCATCGATGAGCGACGAAGCAACTCGTATTATTTCTCTCTCTCTCTCATTCTCTACCTCTTCTCTCTCCCTCGTGTCTGTGCCTCGGCGTGACCACACAACGGGTGCCTCTTTCTACTTTGTCGTTCTTTTTCCTTTCTTCACGCCATCTTCCAACCTCTTGTTCCCTTATACTTATGACTCGCACGATGGCTGTTGCTGAACCTAGTTACAATAGCTATTCACGTGTATGCGGGTGTATATATGTATTCATATATACATTTGTATGCATGTGCATGTACGTGATCGCCAGAATTCCAAATTCTTATATTCCTTTCTTTTGGACACATGGTTGATTGCTCTCCACGGAACCACGTGCCGTGGCTTTCCATTGTCGAGGCCAGCGAAATGCAGGCCTCAGCAGCGATAAGTCACGTACGAAGGCCCATCGGCAGGGAAATTTGACACCGGATTTCCTAGAAATCTTGGTGGCATCTTGAAGTGCTGATTAGGCTGAGAACAATCAACCTCCCACTTTCCACCATAGAATTCCTTCTTGGTCGGCGATTGCCATCGGGCAGTCAGTCTTCTCTCAACCGCGATTAAACCCGTTTAAAAAAAAGTAAGTACTCTTTCTCTCTCCCTCTCTCTTGGGGCGTTGTCTCTCATGGGTGAGGATACCGGCGGTACGAAAGCTCCACCAGGGGTTCATGCGCTCCCCTGATGAAAATCTATAAAGTGAACTTGTATATACACCCTTCGAGCTATGAAGGGATGAGCGAAAAAGGCAAAGCTCAGGGCCCTTCCGCTCGGAGGACGGATATACACTGAAGCCCTTTTGATGGTGTCGGGTTATTCCTCCGCACCCATGGGTGCCATCGCTCCTGCGAGGGATCGAAGAAGAGAGAGAAACTCGAAAAATAGTCCAGTGCATAAGTGTATTAGTGTCATTTTAGTTTTCATCAACGAAAGGAATTGGACAAGAACTACACCCCGAACAATAAATTTATAACAATAATAGTTAACCATAGCCAACAATCTTCAAGAATAAACCAAAACTGAAATAAGTGCCGACACCAGCTCGCAGAACGGTGAGTGAGATCCGTTTCTATGGCTTCTCTTTCTTTCTTTCCTCCTTATTTCGCTCTTTCTCGATATTCCATTTTCTTCCTCCGTCATATACATATATATATATATATATATACAGGGCGTCCCATTTGAAACAGGACAGCTGAATAACTCTTCAGGGAATGAAGGGGGAAAAAAATTGTTCAGATAAAAGTTGTAGGGTTCGAAGGGGGCCATAGGATGGTGACCTTGGATTTAACCTTGAGGTCAATTTTGAGCATAATTGATGGTCAAAGTATGTTTTTTCAGATGGAAAACCCTACGTTCGACCTCAGAAATGGAAAGAGCGGAAAATTTTACGTCCGAATATGTTAACATATCAGGTCATTTAGAGGTCATTTGAAGCTCAAAAAACCATTTTCTATGGATTTTCACGGAGAAGCCTCAAACGAGTTGTTACTCTGACCAAAGTTATCAAAGTTGAAGTGAAACCCCACGTTTCGACCTTGAATTCGACCTTGAGAACGATAATGAATGCCAAATTTGAAACAATAATTAAAAAATTATTTATTTTTCTAGTTCGTCGTTTTATAATTACAGATGGCACAAATCCGTTGACGGGTAAGACACACTCATTGCAGGAGATGTTCGAATTGACCGCCATTTACTTCAATACATAACTCCAGCCGGCGTCGAAAGTTTCCAAGAACAGACTGAAAAACTTCTGCACGAATATTCGCAATTGCGTATCTGATGCGTTGTTGTAGATCCACAGGTGTTGTTGGTCGGTTGGTATAAACGACATTTTTTAAGTGACCCCACAAATAAAAATCTAGAGGGGTGAGATCAGGAGATCTTGCCGGTCACAGTACAAATCCACCTCGACCAATCCAACGATTGGGGAAAAGGATATTTAGATAATCCCTCACACATCGAGCAAAGTGTGGTGGTGCACCGTCTTGCTGATACCACATTCTCTGCCTAGTTGCTAATGTCACATCTTCCATGAGAACTGGTAATTCATTCTGTAAAAACTGTAGATAATTAGGACCGTTAACATTTCCATCAAAAAAGTACGGCCCAATAACTTGATCGTCTAGAATTCCACACCAAACATTTATACTCCACCGATGCTGATGATCAACTTGTTGAGTCCAGTGCGGGTTTTGCGCTGACCAATAGTGGCTATTGTGACAATTTTACAAGCCAGTACTTTGAAACGTTGATTCATCACTGAAAAGAACATATCGAAAGAAATCGGGCGCTTCGTTCAACCTCTGTAAAGCCCAATGGCAAAAGTTAACCCGATTCTGCATATCTTGTTGAGATAATTCTTGGGTCAGTGTGATGTGGTACGGATGATATTGAGCAGCTTGTAGAATTCTGTGTGCCGTACTGCGTGGAATACCCAAATCGCGTTCAATATCACGTAAACTAACATGAGGATTCATGTGTTTTATTGCTAAAACAGCAACGCATCGAGGGTCGTTAAAGTTGAAACCTTGATTGTTTCGGCGTTGACCAATCCTTCCTTGTCGACAATTTCTTTCAACTTGGCGAATGACTTCTGGAGAAGGATGATGCTGCCGATCTCCAAACCGCTCTCTGTACAATCGTGACGCTCTTTGATACACTCCGCGATACTCACCCAAGATCATTAAAATATCAACACATTCGTTAGGTGAGTAAACCATTTTGAACCCGCACTTACACCGTAAACGATGAAAACTTCTTAATGGTCATTTTCGTACTGATATGAAGAATAAACTCTGAAGGTTAGTTCTGTTTACTTTCAATTCAAGGTCGAAACGTGGGGTTTCACTTTAACTTTGATAACTTTGGTCAGAGAAACAACTCGTTTGAGGCTTTTCCGTGAAAATCCATAGAAAATGGTTTTTTGAGCTTCAAATGACCTCTAAATGACCTGATATGTTAACATATTCGGACGTAAAATTTTCCGCTCTTTCCATTTCTGAGGTCGAACGTAGGGTTTTCCATTTGAAAAAACATACTTTGACCATCAATTATGCTCAAAATTGACCTCAAGGTCAAATTCAAGGTCACCATCTTATGGCCCCCTTCGAACCCTACAACTTTTATCTGAATAATTTTTTTCCCCCTCCATTCCCTGAAGAGTTATTCAGCTGTCCTGTTTCAAATGGGACGCCGTGTATAAAGAAATGCTCATCCAAGTAATACATACGTTTCTTCTTCACTCATAGCCTCGAACGACGGAGTTATCGGTCTATCCGAGCTCCATCCATTCGTAGTCGCTATGCCCCCCTCTATATATCGAACGCATTCTTTCTTTCGCGTGAGATTTTCTTCTTCCATGTACTGTATATGCAAACGAATATTCACACAGCATTGTATGGATTTTCAATCGTCATACTTTCCGAGGATGATTGAGAATAAATCATTTTGAGAAATCCTCTTAGTTCACGGGACATAGTCATTTCCCGAACTCTCTTGTAAAATCGTAATTCGTACCTACGATATGCAATCATACACAGCTGTCAGCTGTGCGGTACTCTGTCTTCCTCTCGCTCCCAATCTAAGCGAGATTCCTTTTCCCTCTGTCCATTGTTCTCGAAGATGACGTCCCCAGTCTGAATTTTTCTCCTCCATCCTTTCTTTATTATTTTTGGAATAGTTTCCGTTGTATGAGGGAGACAAATGATGACGACGAGAGTTGTGTCCAGTGTTCTTGCTGTCATTTGATGCTGCAAACATGCGCTATGAAGCGACGGTAACAGTGTTCTACACATGTGAGCTCGTTTCTCATTTCATCCTCCTTCTTCGCGATTGAATGCAATTATATCCATCTTAAGAATTTTGACTGAATTAATAAAATTAAGCAATACCCCCCCCCCCCTATCTTTGTAAAAGGTGATACATTGAGAAACATTCGAATTGTTCTTCTTATTACGAACAACTTAACGAATTCATATTTCAACGAATAATTATTTTTGACCACTTTGGTTTTTTTTTGAAAAGATCTTGAATCTACAAATTATAGTCAAAATAGATGTTATATGAAATTTCCCACATTTAACCAATGATAAATTGATAAATTCGTATAAAATTTTCAACTGTCTATTAATTCCAATGTATCATTTCTCTAAAATGCATGCTTCTTTCCCCTCTATCTGTTCAATCGCGCATGTACATGTTTCTCCGAGCTTATGCGCATGCTGCAATATTTTATATTGTTTGATCCATCGGGCTAACATCCCGTCAACGTGAGATGTGAACTTTCCAGCAGCAGGTGGAAATCATAACCCACAAATGATCCAAATTAATCAAAATTCAAATCGTGTTTTCGGAATTTGTTTCGAGGAAATATTATTCCACGAAATGAATTGTTCTGTTTCGTCATCCTCAAGTGAAGATTATGTGTTCTCCCGAACCATTTTCTTTCATACAAAAAAAACCGTATAGTTTAACTTTGTTTTCTTCCCTGAATACGGTGTCCCGAGAGGTGCTACCAAGTTTTTTTTTCTGCCCTTCAAAATTTACCGTCCATTGAAATTCAAAATCAATAAACCAGCAATTTCATATTTCCCCATTCATTCGGAATTGAAATTCGACTTCATAAATGAGCTCTTGCGTCATTAATTTTTTTATTTCATTTTTGGTTTGACGTATTTCCCAAGTAAAATAAATAGAAACCCTACACCACTGTGCTGCTGGATTTCTGAAACTTTTCTGAATTTTCTGTAACATTCCTATATCGCCCAGTTCTTTAGCATAATTTTTGACTTTTTCCAGGAAGGCTATTTTGTTTTTAATTTCACGACAGCATATTTGTCGCCCTCCACGTTTTATATTCACTTTGATACAAAAAAAGCATTCCTTTGCTGAATCATTATCTCTAAGACTATTTACATCCGTATCACAGTCAGCATTATTCTCCTCAACAGTATCATGCAAATCTTCAATATTACTAGTTTCATTATCAATTAATATCGGACTCTGGTCAACATTTCCATTAACATTCAGTAATAGTTATATGAGCACATAAATTTCAATGATAAAGAATCTAGTTTATATGTTGCATAGCAATAGATAATATAATTTTCAAGTATTCCCGAGAACAGTCGAGCATTTCCGGACATGTTCCAATTCAACTTTTGATCGAGTAAATTCGAAACACGTGATGAAATTCACTATTGAATTGAATGTATCGATATTGCATTCCGACTTTAATAAGCAAATATGTAAAGTATTATGTACTTTCTAACATTATTGTTTAAAGAATGCAACGATAATTTCATAATAATAATACTAGACCCTGGTTCAAAAAATCCATTGGTTTCCGCCAAATCTCATTGATTCTTGTTAAATCTGATTCAATCTTGCACAATGTTCTGACCGAATCCAATTCAAATTTTTCCAATAAGATTCAATCAGATGAACGCATTCCTTCCAATGTGATTCTGATTGAATCTTGCCAAATCTGATTGAATCTTGTACAATTTTCCGACCAAATCCCATAGAATTTTCTTCCTCAGATTTGATGGATTCTTCTGAGCAGGGGACTTTTCTCTTATAATTACGTGAGAACACACGGAGATGCATTACGAGATATTGAATCACGGAACTTTACGTGATTCGCGATCAGGAGATTTTGTCTCTCGATCTGTGTGAAAAAACGTCACAAAATTGAAGAACATGAATCTCGGACTGGTGATATTATTCCACCGTGAAGTTGAAGATCTAAAATCAAGCAGCCCGATGAATTGAAATCACGCAATTGGAGATAGAAAAAGTACTACCCGTGCAGCAAATTCATCGTTAACAACGGAGCATCTTTGTGAAGGCGAGGTGGATAAAAGGGAGACGTGGACAAGTGATGTCAGATTCTGGTCGGCTGACAATTTCTGCCCCCTCCACTATGCCCGTCTGTATAGAAACTGACACACACTATGGAACTGCCGACAAACAAATTCGATTGTGTAGACACACCCATGAAGGGGGTAAAAATTGCTAGCTGACTGCAGCCGACCAAATGCAGGACTGGTCGTGAATACAGGGTGGAGGAACGGAGATGCGACGTACATGCAACGGAGAAATGTCCGGGAATCGGTGGAGGTGCTGTATGGTAATCGGTTCATCTTGTTTCACGTCAGTGACGAGATAAAACATCACGTACGGTTCCTTGATTTGATATTCCGAAATTTCTCTCCGGGTATGAACTCAATGAAGTTTTTCTCATTCATTTTAAAATTGAAGCGAAAAAATATTTGATCGACTTACCTTTCATAAGACAAATATTTGGATTTCAGTCAAAATCTCTTGTAGCAAGAGGAATTATATCCTATTTCTTCGTCATCCCAACTTTCAGGCAGTACAACATCTTGATATTTGTGGTGATGATGCTTCCGAGCAGATAAAAAAGTGTTGCAAGAAAGCCAAATGTCTTCATTGAATTTCTTCACTTCTCCTCCTTCCTCTCGAAAATTAGAGTTTCCACAAATCAAATTACACAGAAAACACTTCATAATTATTTTGCAGCAAAGAAAAATTTTTTGACATTATCTCTCGAGATACAAGTACGTCGTCGACTGAAAGAATCTTTGCATGCTCACACTGTAAACAATTACTAAGTGAATCCACCACTCTCAGAGGTGGTACAAAAATTACCTACTCTGAAAGTTGAACTTTCGTTATTAGAAATATAAATTCACAACGAAATGTGAAATTCCAACACTCGTAATGAGGATTTCAAGAATCTATGATTTTACAATTGTTTGTAAATACGGCACGTTCAGAATTGATAACTTTATTACCTATACTCTGAGAATCAGTGATGCTAGGAGTAACGGTATGGACCGAAAAAACAGCCCCTCCACTGTTCACACAATGACACGTTCGTATATGTGTGACTCACATGTATACGAAAGGTTCTTTGTGTGAACAGTAGAGGAGCTGATTTTTCGGTCCACACCGTCTTTCTTGGCATCACTGCTGAGAATAACAATTTTATCGATTTCATGGTGAATTTACAAACATACTGTAATATGCCAACATTCAAAGTAGGTTATCCAAACTTTTTTGCAACCTTACAACTATCATTTTGTCTTCACCTTACACTCAGGTTTGATGGAGACGACCGTGCTGTCCTCACTCTCTAAAGATATGAATTGAGACAATGTGCACATGTGTGTTTATTGCGTGAGTTCATATATCTTCAAAGTGAGGGCAGCACGATCGCCTCCATCGGGGGGCAAAGGCGTAGAACTGGATTATTGAAATAATTATAATGGTTTTCCTTATAGAGTTGGAACCTCCTGGAAAATAACGTGCGAGAGATACCTAATACATAGTAGGGGACCAAACACATAAATGAATAGGCATTTGACATAAGCATAACTAGGATGTGCAGAACTTAGAAATAGATTCTCCACATTCCATTATGCTTACGCTTATGCTTATTCCGTCTTAGTGCATTTTGTGTGCTCAGTCCTCAAGCAATTCTCTATGTATGGGTATCGGTATGACTATGGCAGCTGGGATAGCAAAACGCAGAAAATGAATTGATTTTCAATTTCATGAATTCCAAATATGTATCCAATTGGAGTACCGCGATAACGTACCTCGCAGTTTGTACACAGTAAAGAATTGAGTGTGAAATTAACACTCAAAGTTGTTCGTACAGGTCCACACGCGTGAGTGTTTTGTTCTATCATGGATGATGGGTTTATTCCACACTCTTTCGTGTGTTTCAACCCCAGTGAATGTTTATGACGTGTTTTCTTCAACCGTGTGTCGTGAATCAATTATTTATTTGGAAGGGAAAATCTAGCTGGTTGTATTGAGCAATGTGGTAGGCAAAATTGAGAAAATGAATTTGATAATTACTTTTTTCAGGAAACAATACACTGAAAATCGATGGTGTGATCGTCACGTACTAAAAGTACGATACGTACACACTTGGAACTCTGTACCTTGGGGAAATTTCTTCGTCCCATTTTTAAACCTGTATGATTTTGAAGCTCAGGAATCAAGCTTCCGATTTATCAAGGTTATCTAAATAGCTAAAGGTTATATGAATCAAGGTTTCATCAAAGGGGCGCAGTGACCGAAGAATGAAAAAATACTTTTAAAAATCGAATTTCTATGTGAAATATTCCTTCTGCATGGATGAAAGTATTTTTATCGTAAAATTCAGAAAAAATCCTAACAATATCAATGATAACATATTTTCATTAAATGGAATTAATGAGGATGATGATTTTTCGAAAAAACGCAGATAAAAAGAATCTTGAAAATTTAAACCCCTGTACCACGAAAACCTGACTTCCTAGAAACCTGGTGTTGACACAATTCGAAGAGAGTCACTAGTACAACAAATCCATGGAATTTCATCAACATTGATGAGATTGAAATTTTCAGGTGGGAACACTTAGCGAATTTTACCCCATATTTCAACATGCGGAATCTTTCGTGCTTCCAATGAGTTGAATCGTTGCGCGTAATTTTGTCTTGGAATTCGTCCCATAATTTCTCTGGATATAATGATCGACAAGAAATCAAAATCCTCACAAACAATTTGCGCAATGATCTTGGCATCATCCAAAGCACGGCTTCTCGCATTCCACGTCTCTTCCACGAACTAAACGTAGAATGAATTGTTCCCCTGACAGTCCGAAGATCTCCGAAACTCGGCGCGCCTTCAATCGAAAGTATTGATAATGTCAAATGAAATAATTCGACCTGTGATGGACTTACGGAGTACATACTACTGTGGGCAAAAAGTAAGGTGAATTTGTTTGTAAAATGAAGAATCTTCATTTATTCTTCTACATCAATTCCACCCCCTTCAAAGTAATCCCCTCTCGATAAAATACACTTATGCCAACGTTTTTTCCAATCATCGAAACATGCTGAATAGTCCCTCTCCGGTATAGCCATCAGCGCCTTCTTCGATTAAGCTTTTATCTCCTCAATCGACTCGAAACGCTTTCCCCGGAGTGGTCTCTTGAGTTTTGGGAATAGCCATAAGTCACACGGAGCCAAATCAGGCGAATACGGTGGTTGTGGAACGATATGCGTCGAATTTTTGGCGAAATGGTCACGAAGAACGAGTGCAGTATGAGACGGTGCATCATCGTGATGCAAAAACCAAGAGTTGTTGGCCCATAATTCTGGTTCTGATATCCTTCTGATATTCCGATCATTCCATATCAGTAACAGTCAACCAACGATTTTTTAGCATTAATTCCTTCACTTCATCGACGTGTTGGCCATCTGTTGACGTCGATGATCGTCCGGAGCGCTCCAAGTCATCAACACGTTCTCGACCCTCTTGGAAGTTTTTGTACCACTTATAAACATTTTTCTGCGACATGGTAGAATCACCAAAGGCCTTTCGTAATATCCTCAAAGTTTCCGCAGCCGAAATTTTATTCCGCAAACAAAATTTGATTGCACTCCTCTGCTCAATTGAATCAGACATTGTAAAAACCGAAAAATGCACTCTTGGTCGTTTGGTAAACACAAGCGTGAATGTATTACTGATAATGACATTGACATGAAATTTGGCACAGATGTCATTAACAGTCCTGCCAACTTAAGGAAAAAAGAACTAGCCTGAAATGTCAAGCCCGCGAAGTTTAAATTCAAAATCCACCATACTTTTTGCCCACAGTACGTCCAATCACATTAAAATGTGCCTTCCGTTTTTGCCATTGCGAAACATTTTTTCCATTGATTTCAACTGTCTTAAAGACATGATGCAATGGAATTTCTGGATACGTCTCTCGCATTGAGAGCGAAATACTTCATAAGTATTGTCGCTTTGGATATAGCACTTCTCAATTGTTCTGAATCTTGATCATCAGGGATTATAATGCTTTGTCCATTCGGTGAATGAACCGGTAATCTCGTAATGGAATGACTCTTATCTTGCAATGATTTATCAAGTATACGCCATGCTGCTCCAACGGGTCCAACATATCGTGTTTCAATGACATCTTCAATCTCATCGGAATCTACTACATTGTTTTCGAAATTTGGAACATCATCAATCGAGATCATCGCCTTATCATGACCCTTGGAAACGTACTTATACAAATATCCAACGGCTCGTACTTTCAACACTACTTCAACATCAATATGACTGGTCAACAACGGCAATAAATGCGGACAATAAGGTACTACTTATCGATTATCAAATACGTATGAACCAGGGTGTTCAAACCTCCCGCCAGTGTTCCTTCTTCAATAATAAGGATAACTATCTGAATTGAAAATAGTTTCCTCTCGATATGGCTTGCGATAACCTTTAGAACACTCACCATCTACTCGAGACCAAGAACCACATGGTCCATGTATCATATGTCGCATTACTATCCCGTGCGAAATGGGAGATGTATCAATATTGGGAGCTTTTGCAGAAATGTAACGATTGATTTCGTTGACGGTTCTCATTTTACTGCCCAGCTTGAGTGTCACGGGTGAATGTATATGAGGTATCCGTTGTTGAAATTCTATAACATGAACATAGGCTGCGACTTCTCCGAAACAACTGCCTCGAACCACTGTATCAATTAAGTGTTCCTCTTTTATGTCAAAAACACGAGCACAAATATCCGGTCTATCAGAAGGTTGTTGACCTGGTCATAAGTTTTCCTGAATTTCTCGCTATTGTGGATTACACGTCATGGTGGAAAATAGATCTGGTTTTCCATACTTTCGGAAAATGCTCATTGCATCTGGATATAATTCCATCATATTCCGAGGAGAGCCGATGAAATTAGAGGGTGAAATCACTAATTTGCCAATTCTCGCATTAACGGACGTTGCAACAGATTGTGAGTGATCTATCAAACCATGATAAGTCTCCGCCCGTATTTGCTTCTGATTCGCTTTCAAGTATTCAATTCCATCTTCTTCGACTTTTACGTAGGAATCAACCAACCACTGCTGGAATAATCGACGGCCCCTTAGAGTAATATTGAATTCATTATCCCAAATACCGATATGATGGAGCCTTCCGAAGTAGCTGATCTGATCATCTGGTCATGACCAGATCATCTCTGATTGGTTGAGAAAGTGATCTGGTCATGACCAGATGATCAGGTCAGCTTCTTCGGAAGGCTCCGATATTGAATATACGTACACCTGGTAACGCGTCTTGCTTTGTTCGTCAATATCAAATCACGATCTCACCCTTGTGTACCATAAGGATAAAATATGGGATACACCGAAGGTTCAACGTTGGGATCCATATCACTCACGGTCTGTAATTCTCTCGTTTGTTTATTACGCATAACAACAACTCTTCAAACGAAATATGCGACATATGCGCGAAGGCGAAATCTAGGAGTTAGCCCGTGAATACTTGTCGCCTTTGAATTGCAAGAAGGGCCGCGTGTTTATTCCAAGGACTTCTTCAGAACGGAAGTATACACCTAGGCATCCATCCCAGATAGCAAAATTTCGGAACAAGCATCCTTTCTGAATCATTTACGAATTCAAAGAACAGTTCTCGAAATGTCAGTGAAATAGAGTTCTTGGAGGATCCAATAAGGGCTTTATAGCTTGGAATGAATCCTGCAAGGATCCTATTTCACTGACACTTGAAGCATTCTTTTGTTATGTGGTTAATGTGCATAATAATTTGATGATGATATCTCATATACAATGTCGACGAATGATCGGCATTAACAATGGACTAATGCGTGTTGTTTAGAAGGAACATTGTCAATTTGATTCGATCATGATAGATTATGCATACAACATGATGATACATCATTTATTCGTATTGATAATGAAAAAAGAAAAACCAAATCCCGTATTCAACATGTGGGAATATGATCGGGACAAAACTGCTTACGCATATTATCAACCAACAGGTTTCCTTATCAATAATTATCAATGTATCTCATCTCAGTCTTGAAGAATATCGCAACTCAATGCATTCTCGTTGAAAAAAACCGCGAAACACAATTTCTATATGAAATAAACAAAATCATGATCAAAACAAAATTCTTGGCGCATGTTTTCGACCAGAAGTTTACTTGACTGAACAACAAACATTACGTCTCGTCTAAAACCATATCGTAATTGGATGCATATATGGAATTGGAGAAAAAATAAACTGTTCACATGGAATGAACAAAGCTGAAATCAAAACAAAATTTCTCGCACGTATTGTCGATGGATGATTTGTTCCATCTACAACAGACAGTGTATCTCGTCTCAAAGAATATTGTAATTCTATGCGTGAATACCCAGCAAAGTATTTGGAATAGGGAAGAATAGAAAAGAATGAAAAATTTCCTATTCTTTTTAATTCTTTTGAATTCGGATTCAGAACTGCAATTTCGGATGAGAAATCCAATACTATTTTCTATTTATACTAAATGAATCCGATATATCCTTCATATATATTTGTTTTTATGCACACATTATGCACATTCCACGAGTTCCCAAGTCAACACACAGATGAGATTCACACAACGTAAATAAAAATTATCGAGCCAAATTCTAACCTGAACATGTTTCATAATGATATTTCATATTCCATCACTTTCAATACTCAATTACACGTCTTTAAATAGAATTCCCATCAACATAGATTCGAATTAAGCATTCAAGATTTTGAAAATGATGTTATAGTTCAATGTTTCAGTTCAATGGATTCACAGGTTCAGTGAATTCCAAATAAGACATCGGAAAAATTTCAACTAAACCCCAAATGAAGAATAGGAATCCAGTAAGGAATTGGTCAGAATAGAGGTGAATAGAAATTACAAAACATGAATTTTATAGCTCCAAAATTTTAATACATTCCTTTTATTTTCTATTCCCTTCTATTCTTTTCAATCCCATTTTCTTCTACTGGATAGAAAGGAACCAAAGGAAAACATGCTACCTGGAACGAACGGAACTAAAATTAAAACACAACTCCTGGCACGTTTTATCCACTGAAATTCTCCTTTATCAACCAAAAACGATCTATCCCTTACGAAGGGACCCAAGTACCACACGCATATTCTGAGGATGTTCTGGAAATATACATTGGGAGTATTTGGATACTCTGCGGAGATTCTTATTACGTGCGTATATATTCTATGCATATTGTTAAAATGTTCGAATGAGACTGTGCAAAATATCCTCAGAATACGCTCTTCGCAAGAATGTTCGATATAGTACATGTTGCGAACGTTGTGAGAATATTCTCTGTATATTAGTGTTATTCGAGAAATTGTCATTCGATGCATCAATGCAAAAACGCCACACAGAAACTTCTACATGAGATAAACAGTACTATAGTCGAATCGAAGCTCTTCGCGCGTGTTGACGACTGATGGTTCTCTTTATCGAGGAGCACAACACGTCTTGTATGGAACAATATGAAACAGTATCATGATCCCATGCACTGATGGGAAGAAGATGAAGAGAACAAATTTCACATGGAATATTCAAGATCAAAAACAACCCAGTAAACATTAGGAAAATGGTATCTCAAAGACCTTTTGGAGAGGTTCTCAAAATATCTACAGTCATCCGATGCGTCAATTTCGGAGATCATACAGAGTTCTTATTCAACACCACTTCGGGTTGCCTTCATGAGATACATGTTCTCTTCAAAGTAACATGAAGCGGTCTTGAATAAGAACTCTATATGATCCGAAATGGACGCATTGGATGACTGTAAATGAATTCAAGACCTCTTCAAGAGGGCTCCAAGATACCCTCATAATGTTCACTGGGGAAACTCTTCGTGCGTTTTATCAACCGCCGGATTCCTCCCATACGGCACGTCAGTTCAGGGAGAGTTTAGTCGGGGCTGGATGGATTCATATATGAATTCTTGAGAATTCTTTCTGAGTCGCTGTGCTGTATGGGCACACACAAAAAATACTCTCTATTTCATGCCCTTCATACATATTTATATGTATATTACATGACGTGATCGTGAACTCGATTATATGCACAAAAAGTAAACAACGTGTCGGAAGCACCGTTCACGATAGACTGACTCACCACTCCAGCCCAGTGATGCCAGGAAAAATGGTGCGGACCGAAAAATCAGTCTCTCCATTGTTCACACAATGACACATTCGTATACGTGTTATTCACATGTATACGAAAGTTTCATCGTGTGCACGGCAGAGGGGCTGATTTCTCGGTCCACACCGTCTTTCCTGGCATCACTGTTTCCCAGCCCTTTGGGCCTGTATTTAAGGACTGTTCCCCTCTCTCATTTTCCTCCCCGATGGACGCTCCCTAATCTTGCTTTCTTGGAGTTTCTATGTCCATTCGTTTGAGAAAAAGAATACGCGTTCTCCAAGTTTCGATTATCGATACGCGCATCCTTGTGTTCGCTGGAAAATGTGTGTATAGGGTTGCTATGTGTGAAAGAGAGATAGGGATATCCATTTTTTACACATAGGCCCTATTTCGATTCGTATTTTCCTCACTTTCGCGTAATTACTGGTTTCAATTATTGAATTTCAATGTTATCATTAATACTTAATACTTTCATCCTACGATTGTAATTAATTATATTTGTTGTTGTTCCTCCATAGGGGTTGGGTGGTCCAATTTGTTCATACGTAATTCTATATTTTGTTGAAGAGTTATCAAATAATTCGAACTTTGGGTATCCATGTGTGTGTATTGTATAATATAATAGAATTTTCGAAATATAATAGCTTTGAAGTGACAGTTGTGAAATAACTGTATTTTGAATCTGCGACTCTCAAGTCGTTGAGCTAATTTTTTCAGGTTTTCGTGGTTTCAACATTACAAAGTACTTCCAGTGGTTTTATTTGATTGTATAGAGTGGATATAACATGTGTATCAAGCGTTAGAAGATTTAAGGTGTACCTTGTGAAGAAAATGAATTTTGGTTCTGCGACTTTGTGAAAACCGTAGACTAATTCTTGTGTTTTTATGTTCTAGTGCAGTGATATATCTGATAGTGATTTTATTTGATTATTCACAGCAAATGTGACTCGCACATCAAATCCTAAAAGATTTGAAGTGGTAGTTTTGAAGGAAACTTTACTTGGGTTCTGCGGCTCTGTGAGTCGCAGCTTGAAATTTAAAAATCTGTGTAGTTTCAGTGTTGTAAGAAGTTTTCTAGTGGTTTTATTCGACTGTGTAGTGTAATGACAGTGTGCATTCGAAATTTCAAAGGATTTGAGGTGGTAAATTTTTCATAAACTGTATTTTGTGTCTGTGACTCTTGAAGTCGCTAAACTTATCTTCGAAGATTCGATGATTCCGACATTGTTGTGAAGAGCTTCTAGTTGTTTCGTTTGATTGTTTGATGTGGTTTTAATTTGTGAATTGAATCTGAAGAAATTTGAAGTGGTAGATTTATGAAAAGGTGTATTTGGTAGTTGCAACTCTTAGAATTGCTACAATAATTTTGCAAGTTTTTGTGATTTTTATGTTGGAAGGTGTTTCTAGTGGTTTCCTTTGGACATTTATAGTGAATATAAATTATGTGTCAAATTTCAAAATATTTGAAGTGGAAGTTTTATAGGACAGTGAATTTTGATTCTGCGATTCTATGAGTCGTCACTAGGAATTTGTACATTTGTGCAACTTGAGTGTTATAAGGTATTTTCGTTAGTTTTATTCAATCGAATGTAGTGATTCCAGTGGTCTCTCCAGTGTATGCTCATGCATTTTCTTTGTTCTTCGAATTTTTGAATATTTCTTGTTCGGAAAAGGACAGATAGATGTAGGATGATTTCATAGTATTTGAGATTTCTCCTGCACATCTATTTCATTGGTTTGTTTCATGACAAGATTTCGATATTTCCTTGGTTTCTTACATCGTTGTCACTTCTATTGTGAGAACAGATTTTGAAATCTTATTCTCTTCAAAGGCTTGGCAACGCTGGGTATGACTCTTTGTTTCCTTGTACATACTTCGCTGCCCCCTTTTTTCTTACATGCGTTTTCACCATAGGATTCTCGACTCCGTCCGTCAACGGTCCTCTTCATCAAAGGTGGCCGGAGTATCCTTGGTTTGTTCGGAATAGGTGAAAAAAAGGCTGCTCATAGAGACTCTTGGAAACCAACAGGTGTAGGAAATACCAGTCCCTTGTCATTTGATAGATTCCGATACGAGAAACCATTTCGTATTTCTTTGCTACAGGAGTACATACATATACTTCATTGACTGTTTTCTTCAGTTTTAAGAGGAGGGAAATAAAATAGAAAAAGACGTGATTGCGTCACAATAAGAACACTCCATAACTTATTGAACATGTCAAAATTTATACCGAATAAAGTGTTTTTGCGGGGAGTCTTACTCCATTACTTCAATGTGAACAAAAGTTCTGCTGACCCCCATCGTATTTTAGTGGAAGTGGATGGTGAACATGGTCTAGCTGAACAAACGTGTCGGAAATGGTTCGCACGTTTCAAAACTGGTGATTTCGATTTGGATGATAAGGAGCGACCTGGCCAGTCAAAAAAATGGGAAGATACTGATTTGGGGACGTTGCTCAATGAAGATTCATGTCAAACCCTTCAAAAATCGTCGACATCATCGGGAGATGACTTATCAACGGTAGAAAGACGTCTGAAAAGTTTGGGCATGATCCAGAAAGAAAGACGTTGGATCCCAATATGAATTGAAACCAAGGGACATTGAGAGGCGTTTTTTGACGTGTGAATTGCTGCTTCAACGACAGGGAAGGAAAGATTTCTTGCATATAATCGTCACTGGCGATGAGAAATGGATCCATTACGACAATCCGGAGCGCAGAAACTCATGAGTTGAGCCTGACCAACCATCACAGTCAGTGGTAAAGCCAAATATCCATGGGTCTGAGCTCCTGCTCTGCATTTGGTGGGATCAGATGGGTGTTATTTATTATGAACTGTTAAAACCGAATGAAACCATAACTGGAGATCGTTATCGACCACAATTGATGCGCTTGAGCCGTGTATTGAAAAAAAAACGACCGGAATAGTCCAAAAGACATGACAAAGTCATTTTGCTGCACGACAATGCTCATCCACACGTCGCAAAACCAGTGAAAACATACCTCGAAACATTTGAATGCACAGTGACCAATTCTCAAATTTCTCAACTTTTCTCATTGGTTATTCTTCTTAATAAAACACTGTGATCGGTTGATCTAACGGAAAAAGTGCATAAATTATGCATAGTTGGTCACTCTGCTTGAATGGGAAGTTCTGCCCCACCAGCCGTATTCTCCAGATATTGCGTCATCTGATTACCATTTGTTCCGTTCGATGGCTCATAGCTTTTCCGAGCAAACATTCAGTTCTCACGAAGATTGTCAGAAATTGGTCGATCCGTGGATTGCATCCAAAGATGATGTGTTCTCCCGACACGGTATTCATTCCTTGCCCAAAAGATAATCTGGTTGAAAGTAGTCGAGAGCGATGAACAATACTTTGATCAATGTATTCTTTGATTTCCATTCGAAATGAATAATTTTTTTTCAATAAAAAAACCCTACAGATTAATCCCAACTCCTCATATTACAATATTCCTAGCATATTTCATAATATTATGTGCTATTAGGGGTACCGATGGTGAGAATCCAAAATTGAAGGAAGCGGGTGTTCGAACAAATGGAGTGTGAAAATGTTCCAATTTCCCCCTTAATTACACCCAGATGATCCTTTGTTATCCTTAGATGACCCTTAGCTCAGGCTTTCGTTGCGCTTCGACACACCATTCCCGCCAGGGCGATTGGTAACATACGATGTACCCACACAGCACATAATATTGCAGCAATGTTATTCTGTGACATTGTGATATTGCAGAGCCATATTGCTGCAACATCTCACGTCTGGGTTTTCAATCACAGTCATATCGCAGAAATATTTCAGCAATATCACTGGAATGCCTGGAAAAATATCTATAAAAATTGGGCTGTACTAAAAAAATTTCTCCGACTTGAAATCATTCATATTCCAATCATGTGCCTCAATCCTCTTCACGGGAGACAATCAATTCATGGGAAGATGATGGAGAAGTTCCCTGAGGAAGGATCGAACTCAGGTTCTGTGAGTTAGAATCACATACGTGTATGTCGGAGATGACAATGGAGCACTCAGATCGCCATGTATTGTGATCGCTCGTTAGAATTTATGACAGAACCTTTTGACACAATGACATAAGATTGTTCGAGCATAGAAATTTTTATAAAATGAATGACATCCATGTATTAAATAATAATTCAAATAATTACACATTTGATGATCAATCGAAAATCGGACTATACTATCGTGTTAGGGGAGTTAGAAAAAAATGTATCAAAAGAGGGTTCGCTGTATTCCTATAATTTAGGAACCGGAACTGTTCTCTTGTAACGAAAGAATGAATTAGGAAAACTGTTGTTTTGAATTTTCAATACTTTAATACATTGAGAGACCTAGCTGCGGCAACCGAAACTCAGTCGTCTCAGCTGAATTTTAGTTGGCGTAAATGAAAGTCTAGTTGTCTGAAATAGGAATAAAACGATTTATTCAAGAGGGATAAAAAATGTAGCTGTAGCAAATGGAATTCATTTAGTTTAATCAAATTTTCATCAACAGTGACTAAATTTCCTGAATGTCTGATATTCAACTAAACCCCGTTCCTTGGTGTTATTCTGAAACGTTGTTGCAATATTATATTGTGATTTTTAATATCCCAATATTGCCACGAAACCATATTACCGTGCGTAATATATTGTAGTATTGCTGCAGTATTGGATCGTAATTTCATGTGCTTGGTGAGTACTTTTGTTGATTCATCGATTTCCTAATGAAATGACGATGCTCCATCACCAGCAAAATGTCGCACAGTGGTACGAAATGACGGGAATTCGGAAAAAACTATGAGGAGTTATTAAATTCGCTTGCAACCCCGCACTCGGGGGTTTGTGTGGTCGCTGATTACGAATCTGCTGTCAAAAATTCGAAATTCAAAATGGCGGATTCAATATGGCGAACATAAATCCAAAAATCCATCGGATCTTCTTCAAACTTGGTACACCGAGGTTTTGGAGGTCGATGATTACGAATTCGTTGTCAGAATTCCTAAATTCAGAATGGGAAATCCAATACGGAGGACGAAAATCCGAAAATTCATCTTATTTCTTTCAAACTCGGTACTCAATGGGTTATGGGGTTGCTGATTACGTATGAGTTGTCAGAATTTTGAGATTCAGAATGGTGGATTCAGTATGGCGCGTTCGAATAGACCAAAAATTGGAAACAATCTCATATCTTGACAACGGATGGTTGTATCGACCAGGGGTTGATCTCATTCGATTTGGAATTGAATAAGTACACTGAAATATAGCCACGTTTTGGGGATGCAGACATTTTATTCAGAACAATCCAGGAATATTATTGAAAAATTGCAGTTTATTTGCAATACAGGATGTTTCCACACGAATTCACCGACAGTCAACGGGTAGAGAGTAATATCTGTTTATACGACAAATACAGGTATTTTAATCAATGGAATGGAACATCCTTCCTCCGAAAATGAATCTGTTTTTTGCGACCATCATTCTTGAATTATGTATGTAAAAACATGCACATAAGAATATTGATCAGCAGCTATTTCAAATGTAGTGTTCATCGATAACAATACACGTGAAATTATAATCACAACAATACATACAAACACTTACTTAACACAACAATTGTATTGCTGATTCCCTGAGTGGGAGATGTTTTTTCTTTGGTTGAGGTCGCAGAGATGTTATTAGCGGGTCCGACGATATCAAAATCATGTGAAAAACGTCTTCATTCGTTGCTTCGCGAGGAAATTTTCCAGAATAATGGAGCCTATAGTTTTTATAATTTTTATTCCGACTCTCCTGTGCCTCTTCTGAAAGAGTGCCAATAGGTAGAGCTGCATTCTCTATTATTTCGGCTCCGTGCATCAGGATCTTATGCACATATGAGGGCACGTGGTACCAAGGGTACAGCGAAATCACTAAATTCGCAGTCTCTCTTGGATATGCACCAAATTTTGCTGCATCGATCGGGGAGCCACAACAAATAACCTCAAATATCGTCGCAAACCTTTCAATGAGTGTGGAATTTACCTTAGTCATTTCTGCGCATATTGGAGCGTCGTCAAAAAACCTGCGCGGGGTATTTCCGTCATTCGTTGTTCCACTACCTTGCTTCACAACGTCAATTTGTAATTCGAGTCTTGATTTGAACTCTTCTTGAATCCGTTTCTTGGTCCTCTCTTTTATTAGGCGAGATTCTGCTGTAGTTCTCCATTGCTGAAATTCAAGATTGTAAGCTACGTGCAATACATACTCCATACATCTCATCCTCGCATGCAATGTGAACATGCCTAATTGTAGAGCACCTTTATCTGTTGTTTTTCCTTGGAGCTTTGATAAATCGTTCATTTCGGACGGTTTTGCTCCACATATCACACAGTTGCTTGCTGAATTCGTGTGGGTCACAATCTGTGCTACCTTCCCATCTGTCATCGTGAAATGGAGGCGGTGTATCACGGTTATAGTATGCCCTCCAATATCTATGATGGTGCTACTCAAATTTATGATTTCATTATCAACACGAGTTTTTTCTTCACGTATCAATTCAGGCGTTTCCTTCTTAAATTGAAACTTCAATGATCGGCAATAACGCGTTGAAGATGGACTTTGGTTTTCTCATATGATTGGGCTATCATCGGAACCAACACTTAACTTCAAAGGCACAATTGAGGTCATGAATAAGTTCGAGTCGGAAATATTGAGGTCTCCACTCGAAAGTCTTCGCATAAACTCACTCTGCCCTGATGCTCCATCACAACCCCATTTCGTATGCAGCACGAGTTCATTGTTGTTCATACGTTTCTTCTCATCTTCGGAGAGGGTTTGATAAATTCGTTTCGTCGTATGGTCCAGCAAGTCTTGTAAAGGAACTGTAGCAGAGGACTCGGTGATGTTGATGTTATCTGGATAACATGTTTTCTTACTTTCTAATACTTGTTGATAATTCGGGGAAATATCATAACCAATTTCCTTCGTCGCTTTTCTGATCACTTTATATTGATATTTAGATGGTTTGGCCTGGGTAATAAGAGCTAACGCAGAGTCGGGGTCGAATTCAGTTTGATTTTCATATTTGTGCGGGGTAGAAGCAGCATCGATTAGGTTCTGACAGTATGAATTTGTTTGACAGGTTGCACCTTATACCGTTTTGCCCTAACAGTGCAATCTTCGAAGGATTTCACGGGTCTGCCTCCAACATTGTGCACTTGTTCACTAGTAGAAGACTGCGAAGCACAACTTACAATATCAACTGAAAACTCGCCTTCCAACCACTGTTTGCATTTTGTCATGAATTTCTTTTCATTTTGATACACTGACTCATATCGCTCAGTGAAATGGGGTAAGAACCGCTTATGAATTTCCGAACTAATTCTAGAAATTTGATCATCTTGGAGATATGAAAAGTTTTTGAATAGATATTGCTCAACACTCTGCGTTTTATTTAGAAGAATTTCACATAGACGTGTGCGGGGAATTCTAAACGAAGTCATGTTTGATTAACTAACAACACTGATATAATACAATAAATCAGAAGTTTTGATATGTTGCCATTTTAAAGAAATTCATTGTAATTCCAACTGTCACTTATGCATACTAACGCGTAATGTTTGTTCTGCTTGCGCGAAGAACCTTAATTGCTTAATTTTCATTTTAACTGATCAACTGAATTCTATTTCAAATATAATACGTTATCAACTATGTATCGTTGACGACAATGAATGCATAGGAGGATAAAAAATGTATCCAAACACGGAGGAAATATTATAGTTGAAATTACTACGAAAAAACACCAACGAGGTTACAAACTTAGCACACAAGACGAAATCGTACAATCTGAATTCAATTGACTATGAAAAATTTTGAAAAGAGCACCAGTTTTAGAACTAAAACATATGATCAAGGTATTCTATAGCTAACTTCACGTTCATTTACATCTTGCGCGGTATGGTCCTCTGTTACAATTTTGTCATAATAATTTGTGATACAATACTTTCTCTGTGGAAAAACATATAATTATAATCTTGTTTAAACCTCGTTGGAGCATATTAAAAGGTTTGCTGAATAACGCTTATACTCATAAAATATTAAAATAATTAACGTGGATTACATAATTCTTCTGAAGATTTGTATTTTGAACTACAGTAAAATCTCGGGATTCTTGTTATATGCGGTCTACCGGAATTTCGAATTTTGCTGTAGGAGAACACACGGGAATGGGGGGGGGGGGGGTCGTGCTGCCCTAGATTTGACCCCCCACTCCCACCAAAAACCCCTGTATGTTTTTCTACAGCAAAATTCAAAATTCCGGTAGATCGCATATAACAAGATTGCCAAAATCTCTTTAACTGTTCTCCGATCTCTCCTTTATACTTACGAACAAGCACGAACGGTGGACAGAGAAGTCAGAAGACAGTCAAAGAGATCGCACTTTATATCAGCTTCCAAACGATTCCAAAAATTCTCATGATGATGCAGAAATCAAATAAATCTGAGTCAGATGTAGAAATTGAACACGGCAGTTTTACAGAAATTTATGCTGATAACAAAATCAGCCGGTGTTGGACGGTCATAATATTCATGCCTCAGCTAGACTAATGTGTCTAGATTGCGAAAATTCATCAAACTGAGTGGAGGTACGGGGAGCTTTTTTTATATACATAAAAAAGCAACAAAGTGATGACATCGAAGGACACGTTTCAATGAGCCGCCAAGACGGTCATTTATACTCCCTTTCTGGAATAATGTTCATCACTTCCACATAGTGATACAACTATACAACAATATATACAATCAAATAAATGCCAGGATACCCATCCAAACATGAGAGAAAATTTTGAATGCAGGCGTAAACTCGTCTGACTTTGAAGGTTGTCGATATGCGTTATGTTCAATCGCGTATTACTCAATAAATATCAATGATATGAAAATTTTGATACAGCAACGTGAATCTACGGACAATTTCCTATCGAAAATGTTTATTAACTTCCGTGGTAATAAAATTTGAAAGAATGAGGTTTTTTCCGCTCATTAACCACTGTGTGTCGTCCGTTTGTGACGTAAGAAAATATTATCAATTTCAGTCAAGGATCGTACGACAAAACCAACACGCAGATGATTAATGTTTCAGTTCACTTGCACATTGATGGTGAATGTGGAACAAAAAAGGATCTTTTCTACATTGATTGTCAATGTGCAATTCAATACACCGATTTTCCATGTGAGAATATTTGAAATTCATTTGAGCGCGTCGAAGGATAACGTGAAAAAGTTTTTTTTGTTGCACATCCTTAGCAGATTCGAAATGATTTTTTGGAAAATTTTCGGAATGGTCATAATTTAGGAGAAAAATGGACAAGAGATAGTATTTTAATGGTTTTCCCCAAATCATAATTACATTTCAACCAAATTATTACCAAAAAATTGAAGCGACTCTGTACATTTTTCACACTGGAAACTCACTGTTGCTGTATTGTTACATTTCAGTGAATCACCAATCCATTACTGGAACAGAACCTGAAAATGGCCGGAGAATGATTAAGAATTGCTTTCGGAAAATTTTTTCTTAAAAAGCGCACGGAGTATGATGTTTGTCGGTCATTTTTTGGTGAACTCAAAACCGCTTTGCCAGTAGGAAGCATTGTGGACTCTCCTTTGCCCCTCACCTGGCGCGATCGAGGCAGGCTAGGCGTTTCTCCGACCCTGTTATGGGCCAGTGAACTGCCTGATATGATGACCAACAGAGCAGAAATTGGTCATCAATGTACACGGCCTTGACTACCTGAGTACTAGTTCCGGATGGGGGCCAAATCAACGAAACCGTTAATTGGGAAGAATAAGACATCATACATCTCTTCCTTTTCAACCAATGGTTTCGTTGATTTGTCCTTTCGTTGATTCGGCCCCCACCCCTAGTTTCTCCGTGTGATATGAATTCATATTCTCAGAGGATTTATGCTGTTCCAAAACAATCTTGACTCTGCTCCACTACCAATTTGTGAAGACTATATAACGTTATCAACACAATAATGGGACATTGTAACTCTAAATCTGTGACTATCTTCCATCGGGTATTAGGATCATCCTAGTGTATGAACCCTAGAATACAACACTGGGGTATTTTTGTTCCCCAAGGTGTTTCGAATCGTTGTATCAAAAAACTCAAAAGTACAGTGCCTTCCAAGAGTGTCATCTTACGTCTGCTAGCTCTAGTGCGATTGTTTGAGCTCTCCTTCTCGCACCTCTCCTTCTGAAGATACTATCCATGTGTATTGGACAGAATTCCGATATGTGAAGTCTGGACGGTGGTGCACTCTACTCCAAAATGACTAATCATCGATGTCGCACGGTTCAACGATCAAATCTAGTACGTCAATCGCGTCACGAGTACAAATACTGGTGGACACGTGTCAACCATGATGAGTTTTCCTTTGATACGTGATTTTATTTTCTCAGAAATACATCCTTCATTGGAAAAACACGAGGATGGAATTCTTGTCCAGGCCGTCGAACTCATGAGGGAAGGGAGGAAGTATGTTCAGTCGAGCATGGTGACTTCAATAGAGATATGTATGAACATGTGGTCACTCCTTTTTCTGTTCCTTTCCTAAAGCTCTGTATGGTGTAAGTACAAGCGGATCCAATACTAGGGGAATCACAAAGTAGTGAACATCTCCAATTCGTAAGAATATTCCAATGTTCGAGATCTCAGCTTCTCTTTTGTTGACCGGTAAATTATATCCTTTGTGTGTTTGTGGAAGTGTGGGTTCTGGAGTGGGATCCCATGCTCTAATATGTTACATTGGGAAAGTGAGTTATTTTCAAAATGTGCAGACCTTGATGTGCATTAATGCGCCGTTGATCAAAGCGAGGATCGAAATAAACTTCAATTCGATTTAGATTCGAGAAATTACAAATCGGTCACTGTCAATGAACTTTATTCGCCTCAGGTCAGCGCTTATTTCCGCCTCCTACCAGTTGAGAGCTTCCCGATGCCTTTCTCCTAAGGAGCTATAATTCTCTTTCCTCTGTTGGTTGTACGGTCAGCTGGGGCTGGTCCCGTGAATTTGTGTGTGCGTGTGGAAGTTGTGTTCCAGGTTGGATCAAAGAGGAATCTCTGCTCCACAAGGCCGAGATTGACGCTCAACTTGATTAAATTAGAACGAAGCCAATCGCAACCAGGACAGCGCTACAAAAAGTAGCCCCAGCCAGGGGCATTCCTGTATGATTTTTCAAAGTTTGGGAATTTTGATTTTCCCATATTTGAAGGCTCATAACTTCCAAACCAAGGAGGTACGAACGGTGGAACTTGCAGGAAATATCCTCAGGAGGTCCTTGAAGTATGATTCATACATAGAAAAGTTGCCCCAGTCAGGGGCAAAACTGTGAGATTTCTGCAAGTTCGAAAATTATGTTACTCCGGTATTCCAAGGCTCATAACTTCTCAACCGAGGAGGTACAAACGATAAAACTTGCAAGGAATATTCTCAGAAGGTCTTTGAACAATAATTTGAGCATATAAAAGTTTTCTTAGTCAGGGGCAATTCGGTATGGTTCTTTCAAGTTCGAAAATTATGTTACTCCGATATTTCAAGGCTCATAACTTCTCAACCGAGGGGGTACAAACGATGAAATTTGCGGGGAATATTCTCAGGAGGTCTTTGAACTATAATTTATGCATAGGAAAGTTGCCCTAGTCAAGGGCAATTTTGTATGATTCTCCAAAGTTCGGAAAAAAAATTTTTTTCCATGCCCAATCCGTTTTCTGCTTGTCATTCCCCTCCGACTTGCCCGAAAAATCCTTCGTGGTACAATCATTCACGTCCCGATCCTTCTCAAATGAGCTATCATTCATTAAAATCGGTGAAAGTCAAAGGCAACTCATTTTTTCAAATTTGTAACTTTTTTATTTTTGAGGTACAGTCGAAATTATTTTTGGTACAATCAGGTACTCACGATGCTCTTTTGGATGCCATTAACCAATTTTTTCCTCACTTTTGGGGCCAACTCCATACAGATATCATATCTGTATGAGAATTTTGATAAAAAAAGATTATATCGTTAATATTCAGTAACATTGTTTGAGCCAATAACCAGATGAGTTAATATATATGAAGACGTATTCGTCGATATATAATGGAATCAATAATTCAACAGCCAAAACTGTTATGAAGAAAACAACTTCAGCCCTACAACACAACACTGGAGTATTCTTGTACCCCGCGCTTTTGAACGTGATTTACGTGAATATTCATCATGAAAAATGAATTTCGCAACACATTATTCCCTTCATTTTTTCGAGATGAAGACAAAAGTATGAATTTCAATGCCAAAATATGATGAAAAATATGCGAAATATCAGTTGAAAGCGGAAATAAATCGAAAAAATGGCATTTGACTCTTTTCCAAAAAATTATCGTAACTTTTCGCATTTCCATCCGATTTTGAATATCCGAGAACATTACGTCCCTTCCGGTGGAAAGCCCATAACGACAAAGCCAAATGTCACATATATAGGAATTTGTCGCTTTTTTGTCGCTAATTTGTTGCCGCATTAAGAATTTTGTCGCTCCCCTAGAAACCGGAAAAATCGAGGGTTTTCTAACGGAAGTCTTCCGCTGGAAAGCCTAAAGTGCTGAATTGGGTGGGATGAGTTCAAATTGCCATAGAAATTTGTCGCTCTTTAGTCGCTGAAATTTGACCCCAATTAGAAGACTGTTGGTCCAGTCATTTTCGAGAAAAACAAGAATAACTGAAATTGGAGTAGTGGACATGTCAGAGACAAGTATAAAGGCGAGTGGCACAGGAAGAATCAAATGATCGCTTCCTAGATTAATACACATGACTATAAGATACGAGTGAGGATGCGGAAAAACCTTGTAACATACTTGTATCATGGATGTAACAAACTTGTGGGGAGAATGATCGCACGGATTAGAAGAATCGGATGCGGACTGAAATGTACATGGTCGACTATTGTCTTGATCGACTTGGACTGACTGACTCGAGATTAGGGTTCTGGACTATATAAAAACGTTTTGGAGTGGATAAGGGTGGAGATAAGTGTAAGATAATGACGAACAAGAGATTGGATGATCAAACATGCACTGAAAGAGTTGAAATGAGTGATTCCTACATTGTGAAGGGTGGATGCGGAATTTTCACCCAGATGTGGTGGCAGCAAAAATCCCCCCTGAGATTTAATTTCTCCAAAATATAGGAGAAATGAATTCCCCTAACGTGGGGTATTTTTGCTGCTACCAAACTTTTGGGAGAACTTCACTTACGTTTTTCTGGGTCCGTTATCAAAATTCTGACTATGTTCTTCAACTGTGTGATTGAGTAGGCATCCAACTAACCGAATCCGATGAATAGCGGAATATTTTAATGAAAAACCGCTTCGCGACGGAGTCGCGAATGATAAAAATCAATCAAGGATTTGTTCTTCAGTCGGGACTCATCAGGGTTTCCTGGGTCTTGGATGAACTTCTCCGATATTCTTTTGAGCTTTGTGATTGATTCGCCATCCAATTGAGAGGAACACAGGAGTGACAGATTATTCCATGAAAAACCACCGAGCGACGAAATCTAAGATCATTGGAAATCCGAAATCGTAGGTCAGAGGTCGATTTAACGTAGATTTTCTGAGTCTGTAATCGATTCTCTCACCGGATTCTCGGGCTTTCTAGTTCATTGGACTTCTGACAAGTAGGGACCGGCGAGCGACAAAATATTCCATGAAAAATCACCTAGCGACAAAATCGATCGAGAATCATTGGGAATCCAAGATCGTAGGTGAGGGGTCGATTCAACGTGGGCTTTCTGGGTCTATAATGGAATTTCCCACCATATTCTTGGGCTTGGTGGTTGACAAGGGTTCCAATGAATGGAAACTGATGAGCGACGAAATATTCCATCGACAATGACTGAGCGACAAATTCAAGAGTGATCGGAAATCCCACATCTTTTGAAATATGTAACTTCCATATGGGCTTTCTGAATCTCTGCCGGGATTTCCCACTATATTCTTGGGCTTCGTGGTTAATCATACTCCCTATCAGCGAGAACCGATGAGCGACAAAATATTCCATGAAAAATCACTCAGCGACAAAATCGAGAATCATTGGGAATCCAAGATCGCAGGTGAGGGGTCGATTCAACGTGGGCTTTCTGGGTCTGTTATCAAATTTCCCACCATATTCTTGGACTTCGCGATGGATGAGGGTTCCAATAAATGGGAACTGACGAGCGACAAAATATTCCATCGACAATCACAGAGGGACAAATTCAAGAGTGATCGGAAATCCCGGTTCCTTGAGAATATGTAACTTCCATATGGGCTTTCTGAGTCTCCGCCGGGATTTCCCACTATATTCTTGGGCTTCGTGGTTAATCATACTCCCTATCAGCGAGAACCGACGAGCGACAAAATATTCCATGAAAAATCGCTCAGCGACAAAATCGAGAATCATTGGGAATCCAAGATCGCAGGTGAGGGGTCGATTTAACGTGGCCTTCCTGGATTCCAGATCGAATTTCTCACCATATCCTACGACTTTGTGGTCGATCACGCTCCCAATAGATAGGAACCGATGAGCGACACAATATTCCATGAAAAACTACTGAGCCACAAAATCCTGAATCGTGAGAAATTCGAAATTGCAGGTCACGAGTACCTGCACCATTGTGGTCTTCCCGGGTCCGTACCCTGATCAAATTCCAGGCGTGAAACACTAGGGCCCGACAAGTCATGTCTGATATGCTATCAAGACCTGATGCAGTCTCGTCATGGTTTTTTCCAATTCACTCGATTTCATGGAAATCTTATCCGAGCCCTGTTTGACCCCTGCGTTACAAAGCTCTCCCAATCTCATTAGTGAAATCATACAAGTCACTTGTAAGGGCCTCATACGATTCTCCTTATTAACGGTCTCCGAATTCTTACCTGATCAGGACCTTATCTCAAATAGGAAACGTCTGATCAAATTTCCACTAGAGAAGTAGTATTTCTCGCAATCCTTCCGGGCTCTTTGGTCGACATACAACCAAGTGAACACAGCAAGTGAGAAATCGATGATCATTGCAAGTTAAAAATCCGCACTCGATCATTCACCTGGTGTAGCCTCTCTCCAAAGTATATCCAGTGGCTCAGTCCAAAATCCATTGTATCAATTGTCAATTCAGAATCCCCTGTATACAAATTTATTCACTGTAAATACAACGAAATCGACGTCATTAATCCATTAGATAAACATGTCACAAATTAGTCTACTATTGGTGTATTTTATGTTATATGTGAAGACAATACATCCCTCTCTCTCTCTCTCTCTCTCTCTTTCTCTCTGAAGTTATTCTGGACCCTCCCAAAATAGCTGATGTAGGTGATCCGGATTACTTTTCAAACTTCTTGATTGGTTGAGAAGTTGTCCTGATCATTCGGAACAGCTATTTCGGAAGGCCCCATTATATGAGATGATCTGGAGGAGCAGTCCGAAGTAGCTGAGCGATCTCTACTGTGTTAATCACGTTTTGTCAGGCAGAATTTCCCTGTTTCACGACATTATTCTCGTTGGAGCTGTGCCGAGAAAAGTTAGCTGTAACACCCATTACACCGACGATTTGTCATGGAATATTATGTCGCTCATCAGTTCCCATTTATTGGAACCTTCATCAACGACAAAACCCAAGAATATAGTGAGAAATCCCAGCAGAGACCCAGAGAGCCCATATGGAAGTTACATATTTTCAAGGAACCGGGATTTCCGATCACTCTTGAATTTGTCACTCTGTGATTGTCGATGGAATATTTTGTCGCTCGTCAGTTCCCATTCATTGGAACCCTCATCCATCGCGAAGTCCAAGAATATGGTGGGAAATTTGATAACAGACCCAGAAAGCCCACGTTGAATCGACCCCTCACCTGCGATCTTGGATTCCCAATGATTCTCGATTTTGTCGCTGAGCGATTTTTCATGGAATATTTTGTCGCTCGTCGGTTCTCGCTGATAGGGAGTATGATTAACCACGAAGCCCAAGAATATAGTGGGAAATCCCGGCGGAGACTCAGAAAGCCCATATGGAAGTTACATATTCTCAAGGAACCGGGATTTCCGATCACTCTTGAATTTGTCCCTCTGTGATTGTCGATGGAATATTTTGTCGCTCGTCAGTTCCCATTTATTGGAACCCTCATCCATCGCGAAGTCCAAGAATATGGTGGGAAATTTGATAACAGACCCAGAAAGCCCACGTTGAATCGACCCCTCACCTGCGATCTTGGATTCCCAATGATTCTCGATTTTGTCGCTGAGTGATTTTTCATGGAATATTTTGTCGCTCATCGGTTCTCGCTGATAGGGAGTATGATTAACCACGAAGCCCAAGAATATAGTGGGAAATCCCGGCAGAGATTCAGAAAGCCCATATGGAAGTTACATATTTCAAAAGATGTGGGATTTCCGATCACTCTTGAATTTGTCGCTCAGTCATTGTCGATGGAATATTTCGTCGCTCATCAGTTTCCATTCATTGGAACCCTTGTCAACCACCAAGCCCAAGAATATGGTGGGAAATTCCATTATAGACCCAGAAAGCCCACGTTGAATCGACCCCTCACCTACGATCTTGGATTCCCAATGATTCTCGATCGATTTTGTCGCTAGGTGATTTTTCATGGAATATTTTGTCGCTCGCCGGTCCCTACTTGTCAGAAGTCCAATGAACTAGAAAGCCCGAGAATCCGGTGAGAGAATCGATTACAGACTCAGAAAATCTACGTTAAATCGACCTCTGACCTACGATTTCGGATTTCCAATGATCTTAGATTTCGTCGCTCGGTGGTTTTTCATGGAATAATCTGTCACTCCTGTGTTCCTCTCAATTGGATGGCGAATCAATCACAAAGCTCAAAAGAATATCGGAGAAGTTCATCCAAGACCCAGGAAACCCTGATGAGTCCCGACTGAAGAACAAATCCTTGATTGATTTTTATCATTCGCGACTCCGTCGCGAAGCGGTTTTTCATTAAAATATTCCGCTATTCATCGGATTCGGTTAGTTGGATGCCTACTCAATCACACAGTTGAAGAACATAGTCAGAATTTTGATAACGGACCCAGAAAAACGTAAGTGAAGTTCTCCCAAAAGTTTGGTAGCAGCAAAAATACCCCACGTTAGGGGAATTCATTTCTCCTATATTTTGGAGAAATTAAATCTCAGGGGGGATTTTTGCTGCCACCACATCTGGGTGAAAATTCCGCATCCACCCTTCACAATGTAGGAATCACTCATTTCAACTCTTTCAGTGCATGTTTGATCATCCAATCTCTTGTTCGTCATTATCTTACACTTATCTCCACCCTTATCCACTCCAAAACGTTTTTATATAGTCCAGAACCCTAATCTCGAGTCAGTCAGTCCAAGTCGATCAAGACAATAGTCGACCATGTACATTTCAGTCCGCATCCGATTCTTCTAATCCGTGCGATCATTCTCCCCACAAGTTTGTTACATCCATGATACAAGTATGTTACAAGGTTTTTTCCGCATCCTCACTCGTATCTTATAGTCATGTGTATTAATCTAGGAAGCGATCATTTGATTCTTCCTGTGCCACTCGCCTTTATACTTGTCTCTGACATGTCCACTACTCCAATTTCAGTTATTCTTGTTTTTCTCGAAAATGACTGGACCAACAGTCTTCTAATTGGGGTCAAATTTCAGCGACTAAAGAGCGACAAATTTCTATGGCAATTTGAACTCATCCCACCCAATTCAGCACTTTAGGCTTTCCAGCGGAAGACTTCCGTTAGAAAACCCTCGATTTTTCCGGTTTCTAGGGGAGCGACAAAATTCTTAATGCGGCAACAAATTAGCGACAAAAAAGCGACAAATTCCTATATATGTGACATTTGGCTTTGTCGTTATGGGCTTTCCACCGGAAGGGACGTAATGTTCTCGGATATTCAAAATCGGATGGAAATGCGAAAAGTTACGATAATTTTTTGGAAAAGAGTCAAATGCCATTTTTTCGATTTATTTCCGCTTTCAACTGATATTTCGCATATTTTTCATCATATTTTGGCATTGAAATTCATACTTTTGTCTTCATCTCGAAAAAATGAAGGGAATAATGTGTTGCGAAATTCATTTTTCATGATGAATATTCACGTAAATCACGTTCAAAAGCGCGGGGTACAAGAATACTCCAGTGTTGTGTTGTAGGGCTGAAGTTGTTTTCTTCATAACAGTTTTGGCTGTTGAATTATTGATTCCATTATATATCGACGAATACGTCTTCATATATATTAACTCATCTGGTTATTGGCTCAAACAATGTTACTGAATATTAACGATATAATCTTTTTTTATCAAAATTCTCATACAGATATGATATCTGTATGGAGTTGGCCCCAAAAGTGAGGAAAAAATTGGTTAATGGCATCCAAAAGAGCATCGTGAGTACCTGATTGTACCAAAAATAATTTCGACTGTACCTCAAAAATAAAAAAGTTACAAATTTGAAAAAATGAGTTGCCTTTGACTTTCACCGATTTTAATGAATGATAGCTCATTTGAGAAGGATCGGGACGTGAATGATTGTACCACGAAGGATTTTTCGGGCAAGTCGGAGGGGGGGGGGGGGAATGACAAGCAGAAAACGGATTGGGCATGGAAAAAAATTTTTTTTCCGAACTTTGGAGAATCATACAAAATTGCCCTTGACTAGGGCAACTTTCCTATGCATAAATTATAGTTCAAAGACCTCCTGAGAATATTCCCCGCAAATTTCATCGTTTGTACCCCCTCGGTTGAGAAGTTATGAGCCTTGAAATATCGGAGTAACATAATTTTCGAACTTGAAAGAACCATACCGAATTGCCCCTGACTAAGAAAACTTTTATATGCTCAAATTATTGTTCAAAGACCTTCTGAGAATATTCCTTGCAAGTTTTATCGTTTGTACCTCCTCGGTTGAGAAGTTATGAGCCTTGGAATACCGGAGTAACATAATTTTCGAACTTGCAGAAATCTCACAGTTTTGCCCCTGACTGGGGCAACTTTTCTATGTATGAATCATACTTCAAGGACCTCCTGAGGATATTTCCTGCAAGTTCCATCGTTCGTACCTCCTTGGTTTGGAAGTTATGAGCCTTCAAATATGGGAAAATCAAAATTCCCAAACTTTGAAAAATCATACAGGAATGCGCCTGACTGGGGCTACTTTTTGTAGCGCTGTCCTGGTTGCGATTGGCTTCGTTCTAATTTAATCAAGTTGAGCGTCAATCTCGGCCTTGTGAAGCAGAGATTCCTCTTTGATCCAACCTGGAACACAACTTCCACACGCACACACAAATTCACGGGACCAGCCCCAGCTGACCGTACAACCAACAGAGGAAAGAGAATTATAGCTCCTTAGGAGAAAGGCATCGGGAAGCTCTCAACTGGTAGGAGGCGGAAATAAGCGCTGACCTGAGGCGAATAAAGTTCATTGACAGTGACCGATTTGTAATTTCTCGGATCTCGATTTTCAATAGAACAAAACCACTCGAATGCTCCCAGTGAACACTCTCAGGAGGAAGAGATCTTGAAGAGGTCTTTTGGAAGAGCCCTGTCAATGTTATCAGTGATATTCGGAAGGTATCATTCCTCTGAGATCTCAGAAAAAAATCCTCCTAAAGAGTTCGTTCGGATAACATTCTGGAAATGTCTTATTTTCCTCAGAAATCGACGCATCTGATGACATTCTGATATCTTGACGTCACCCTTCTGAACGGTCTATCTGACCACTCACACATATTGAGGAGATCTTCAAGAGCTCCGGATGATAACATATTGTTCACTAGGCTATCTCGAACGTCGGAACAACCAAAGTTGTTTGCCCGATCACCCTCAGCTGCACTCTTTGTTACCAAACAGAAAACGTTGGGAGAGTTCTCACGCGACATCATACATTCCTGCTCTCGGCAGACAAGAGATATGAGGATTCACACGCGTCGATCGAAATTATTTTGTCCGACTCCCCGCTTAATCGTAAAAGATTGCAACGATTCTCTGAGTCGTCAACTCTGTCGGGAAACCCTTGAACTCTTCGTGTTCAACACCAACGTGAACCGACACACCAGGTTTCGCGAAACACAGTCACCAAATCTAGATTCCCGAAGGAGTCCACGAACACGATTCTCTTCCCAGACTTGCGATTCGAGGGGCACACACGGGCTTCCACAATTTCCAGCACAAACAATAGATTCAATACTCGAATAGGCCATGAGACACACACACATTCACCGCAATTCTCTATGCAGCCTCTGGAAACGTTTTTCTTTCCTCCCGAATAGTTTACGCTTCTTACTTCGAAACTCAAGTGCCGACACCTTGCGCCACCGGCAACGTCGTTCCTTCGCCTCAGTTTGTATTCTTTCTGTTGAGTAGTTCATTCCATTCAAAAAAAGATCGAACTCCGAGATACTCATCCTCCCCACCACGTAAAGGAAGCAGATACTACCAGGGATGGATAAAAAGGATATCAAGGACAGGTATCATGAATATCCCCCTGGAAGACCCGCAATCATCTACGGGGAGGACCCTGGTAAAAATAAAGCGTGCAAACCGATGTTCAAATGATGTGCAAATGATGTTACGGGGCCTATAAGAATGTGCATGCACACTGTTCTCTATTTTTTCATCTACTCTGTGCACATTCTACCATACTGAACGTTGTGTACACATTCTGCTCACTTTATTTCGTTGCACGCTGTTTCTGCATTGTTGAGTTCAACACCAAATGCATGGTGTTTGCACATTATTTTGTGGCTTATGTGGACATTGTATTTCAATTGGTCTGAACGCTTTTTTACGAACTCTTATACACACTAGATTAATGCTCTTCATACGCTCTTCGTACAATCTTACAAGTGAATGAATACTTGATAAGATTTACAAGTTGACATAAAAACAAATTTCTCTCCAGAGACCTATTCATTTTTCGTTTCAGAAGATTTTGAAACTATTGGTTTACATTTCACGGAAACGAAATTTGAAATTTCTCAACCCCCTGGACCAGCATTTGGTAAAGTACACAATTCAACCTCGAAAAAAACATTTATCTCATGACCCCAAGAGACCACAAACCTTCAAGAACGTTCATTGAATGTTCCTGGACGTTCGCGGACGTTCATTAAACGTTCCTAAAGGTTTGCGTTCTCTTGGGGGACATACTCATTTTTTTATCATATTTTACGGAAACGAATTTTCCGAAATTTCTAAATTTCATCACAGCTCATTCTTGTTCATCTAAAACAGTTGACACCTAAGGATAAATTCTAATCGACATTAACCCTCTAACGCCGGAGAGTCGCGAAGAGTCTCGGTGTGAGTTGCGTGGGGGAAACGCCAACCACAGAGAGTCATACGTCTGTATTAGTGAACTGAGAGAGTATTAGTGCCACCGTGAGGTCCTCTCCACCCTCTTTCGCCCCACTCTTTGTCCCGCGCCACTGATGTAGCAACGAATATATTTTTGTTTACCTGAATTACGTTGATCCGAGTGAATCCAAAACACGAAAATGAAGTATATATTCTCATTTGATAACTTTATGAAGTATAAACTTTTCGGTCATTCAAGTTTTGTTACTTTTTACATTCAGAATTTCTTTGTTCTCTTCTTTTCCTCCATCTCACGGCCCTGGCGCACGTGTGAAGAGATCGTCCCACTTATACGATGCGCCACCCAAACCGAGAGTGGGGTTTGGCAGCCAGGCGTTAGAGGATTCAAATTTTCAATTATGAAATGCATACAAAATGTGATCAATGATCCCGATGAACCAGTTTATGTGTCTGAAGTTTTTATTTGAATTGAAAACATTCAAGTTCTTTTCTCAGATGGTGTGATAGGTATATATAATCTCTCAGAACGAAAAAAGACCTTAGTGGCGTGAGAAAAGTAAGAAAATTGCATCCTCATTCTATTCCCATACGTATTGTAGTATGCACGAGAATTTCAGTACGTTCGAAGTTAACTATTATAGAACGGAGATATTCTTGAAAATACTTTCTGAAAACCATCTGAAACATCAAAGTCATAAATACATGATTCAATTTGAGAAGTCAGTAAATCTTATGATTTCTCATTGAAATAAAATTATGATGAAGATTAAATACTATATTTCCGAACAAGCTTGTTATTTCAGCAAATATAATAAAAAATACATTTTTCACTTAATGAAGAAGTATGAAAGTTTATTCTAATCACCATAACAACCATATGGTATTCGGCTTACAAATGAATTGGATTTCACATCGATTAAAAAACCCTGACAATCAATTTCATTTTGATCGATAGTAAGTAAACTTCCATACCCACAAACTGTTTGGATGTGATCCACCTTTACATGTTCATGTTGAAGTATAGGCTGTGTTTCAAGTAAGACATGTCGAACTAAAAATATGACTACCATATGTTCAATACATAAAATTTTTTCAATCAACACTGCTTTTCCATCTTTAGTATAAATTAACGAGTCATTATTTTTGAATCTTGAACAATAGGTATTTGTACAAATTCTGAATCCATTTAAAAGTATGCAATCAAAAGACGTCAAATTTTGTGTATCAAGGTAGTTTTGAGCAAGAACCGTTTCTTCTTCTATAGAAAAAATTGGAGATTTACCTTTTCCTAAAAGTATAATTTTATCCGAACGTGTAAAATATTTCAATTTTCTTCGGGATAAATCTTCACAAAAGTCCATAACATCATCTGAAGATGCAAGTTGTTGACATAAAATTGGTAAAGCGTTAAATATCTGAAATTTTCGCACAACTCGACCAGAAACGTGAGTTGGGCTTTTGATATACTGTAATATACGTCTATTTTCACCTTCATAAATGAACGCATTATGCGTCCACAATGGACCCCAGTTTTTAACGGCTTTTGTCAGATGAGTAAGTAGGTGTATATTATAAACCATGTTAGATTCTCCGAAGTACTCTTGATACAAAAAGACATATTTCATGAGAAGAATATGCGCTTCAGCCAATTCTTCCGCATTAATAGATTTTTGTAACAATATATTGGTAGCTTTGGAAAGCATAGAGATATGAGCAAGATATTTACGTTTTAAAATACCACTGAGGCATGGAATGCAATAAAAAGTTAACCAAGATCTCCATTCCGAAGCTTTCCACAATTTTCTGTCACGAATGTTCCGGGGTATTCTAGTGATTGATCTTGGAGGTTTTATATGCCGCAAACGGTCATCGATCGCTTCGATTAAGTGATCTATTCCCATATAATTTTCCACATTAATCCAAAACTTTTTTCTCAGAGACTCAAAAAGTAGTTCCATATGTCGACTAATGACGCCTAGCAAAAGGCAATGCATGTAATCTGGAACTGTTCCTTCGATCATGTTGAAAAACATCAATATTTTGAGAGGTGAAGGTCCTTTAACACCATTCACTTGTCTTTTTTTCGATGGCAAATTTCGTTCACTGTATGCTTGTTCCATATCTCTGATTGTCGATTCATGGGTTCTATCATCTGCTTTCTTTTGTGGAATTACGAATCGTCTGCCGCTCGACGTAGGTTTGGTTTTTTGGTAACAAAAGGTGCAGCCGTGCTGTACATTGAATTGGCACATGTTCAATATTCTCCAACGTGCTTGTGAGTCAACTACACAGCATAACGGGATAATTTTACTGATGATTTGTCGCCCTTCATACATCCACATCAGTCCTTCGGAAGACAGCTCATTTGCCTCATTGACGAATGGTTCGAGAAAATTGATCATCGTAGGATCTTTATCAGCTACCCAGATGCCAGCAAGTAGAACATGCTTCATGCGTAATTTTGGCGGCAACTCATTGAGAGTAAGGTATATGGGCCAAACAGTTTTTTTGGAAGATTTACCGAACGGGATTCCATCGGTGTTGAATGAATAAGAAAAGTTGAATGGATTTGAAAGAATACCCCCATCACTGCAATGTTTTTGATACTGAGCTCCATCATAGATATCTTCCATAGCGTCTGCTCTCTGTTTCTTTCTGTTGAATCTATAATTCAGTGACGCAGCAATATCTGGATTTTCAAGAAGCTCTTTAAATTGAGCTCTCAGTCCGATTGAAATGAAATATGATGATGTAGAAGAGAGTTCTACCGTTTCTCCACAATTGCAGACAATTATTTTATTCTCAGTCAGTTCTGTAACTTGTTGAATCATAGCGTCACAAGACGGACAGTAGAAATGCAACATTTTGTTATTCTTGTCTTGTTTCAAAAATCTCAAAAAATAATGATTTGTGGCAGGAATTACTTCTACACCATACAGTTTGTTCATCATTTTTAAGATGTCAATAACCGCTACCCAAGATAAACTGTGTCTCAAAGCTAACACCAAACACATGAGAATTGCATCACCCACAGTAGATTTAGTGCATGCACAAATGACTGCATTGAACATACTATCGTGCGAATCCCACCCAGAATGTGCAGTATCAGAAATAATATCATTCGAAGCATTATTGAAGGGATTGTTGACTGCAGGAAGGACTGTATCAGTGATGCCGTGGTTGATGTCTTTTCGATTTTCATCTATATTCTCTTCACTGCAGTTATATTCTTCACTTGTGAGACTGTATGATGAATCTTTTTCCATTGAAATGTCAACTGAACTTGCACGGCTGGATGATGTACCTTCTTTGAATGGAATGTCATCAACTGGAGCTGATTCTGAAAATTCTTCATCCTGTGATCCATATAAGTAGTTACCTTGATGGTTCACTATTTATTGTGTGAGTAAAAACAAATCGATCTGAAATTAATGGAATGAATAAAAGCTTCTAGAAATTTTCTGACCGGTTCTGATTGGCATTCTCAGCAGAAATAGTACACGTTTGGCCCTAAGGAAAATTTTTGATTTTTTTGCGTTGTTTGAGCAATAAGTACTATATACGCAATTTGTTTCTGTCAAGCAAACATATGGGACTATCTTAACCATACTTGGATGAAGTATCATCCGGTGATCTCTGTTGAACCGATTTGTTTTCACTCGTGCAGCATAAAATATGGAAAAAAATTATATAAATTATGAAAAATATTTTTTGTATTCGAAAAGGATACCCCAGTTGGAGCATCATAGCGATTCATAGAACTTTGATTGTATTATGTATGGAATTTCATAAATGAATATGTGTGACTGATATTGAATTTCTATGACGCTTCAACCAGGGTAAAGATATTCTCCTATCTGTTAATTTTCACAGAATATTCTTATATTTTATTCTGATATTTTGTTGAAGACTATTCATGTTGAATTATTGTGTTTTCACCCAAATAGCATGAAGATGAAGAAAATAATTATTTGAATTACGAAAAGTATCTTTTGTATTTTAGAAGTATAAACATATTCTTCTATCTGTTATTTTTTCAAAGAATATTTTTATTTTTTTATATTCTGATATTTTGTTGAAAACTACTTACGTTGAAGCATTGATCAATGTTTGCAATATTCACTTGTCCGTAATTCTCAGCTTCCAAGCTTGGCTTCTCATTTTCTTTTTTCAACATTCCTTCTCTATTGCTTTTTTTCAAAATTTTATCCTTATACTGTACTTCCAAGATACACTCTTCATTTTCAGCAGAAGAACTGTTTCCATGATGCATTTGAGCAGCCTGCAAGTCGAATAGTTTGCAGTCAAAAACAATGGTTGGAAGAATTGAATTTGTTATAAAAACTTGTTTTTGAACAAATATTTTCATCAAATGTGCGATGTTTGGATTCACATAATCTTTATATCGAGAATAATCATAATTATCGAAGTTATATACAAAACGAAATGAATGTGTATGATAACGTTTATTGCCTCAAATAATTCAAGAAATTTACCTCATGTACTTACAATATGTAGACTATACAGAAACAGTTAACTCACCACTTGTAATTCAAGAGGACGTTTCGCATGTCGATAAGCAGTACTCCTAGGAACTGGAATATTCTTATAGCGATAGCGTTTAAAAATTCGTTTCATATTCCACTTTTACCACAGTTGACACAGTTCTTTTTTATTTATTTGTTTAATTATTTTATTAAAACAGTTATCTCACTCCAAAGGAAAAGTCTCTGTCAACACAGCGGCAGACGCCATATGCCTGTTGAGGCGACCCACGTCTTTCAGATAATCTGATTGGTTCAATTGTAATTCGACGCGATCACCTGATCAGTCGCCATGTTCTTAGCAGGAGTGATGCTAGAAAACTAGCACGGTACCGGAATCACCCCCTCCATGGACGCATCTATACACGCATGCTATAACTGTATATATCATATACATAGTTATAGCTTGTATGTATAGATGGGTCCGTGGAGCGGGTACTTCCGGTACCGTGCTAGTTTTCTGGCATCACTCTTGTGCAGGTAAAAATTGTAGACGCTCCCTGAGTATACAGAATGAGATAACTATGTAAACTCTGCTTTTGCTTTGACTGAATAGGACATATTGCGTCATTATAAAATTTTTTGTAATAATAATATAATACACATACTTCATTTTGAACTTCTGACATTATTTTTTTTTTAATTCTTCGTTTATCTTATAGACGGATAAAAACTTACGTAGTCCCTTCGATTTCCGTGATAGTGTCGAAGAGTGTCGAAAGAGTCACGACGTCCATCTTGTTCATTCAGAACAGTTATTTTCAGTGCGTTGCAGGAAATAATACTTGCAATATTTTTTACGAAAAAAATATTCTGTTACCGGTAAATGTGACTGAACTTCTCACAAAAGATGGCACAGTGGGCTTACATTGTGCATACGGATTCCCAAACTGAAGTTCTACATATATCCAATATTAAAACGAAAGATGGAGAAGCTTTCAAACCCACTCACCTTAAAGACTATGTGCGGGATAAAAAATACAAGGTGTATACGTCTAAATGGAGTCCTAATGGAGAAGTACAACGATACCGAGCATATATTGCACGACTCGCAGGTGAGCTCTTCTGTGATTATTTTCTCAACACTTAATCTCATTTCCATAACGAAAATGGAATGTGTCAACAGCGTCCGAAGAGTGGGAAATAAGACAAATTTCGTCTCACTTTCCACTCTTTTCACGCTATTCGAACGTTATTGAACATTGTATTCTCGCTAGGGTTTATATGAACAAGACTGAGATAATAAATGTGCATTTCTTCATTCATATAAATTTTTCATTTCACTTTGATTGAGTCTCTTGAATTGTTGATTTTCAAGAAATACAAATTCTGAAATGAAAGGGAAATCAAGTATCAAAAACAAAAACATTTTGGTTACCATTTGTATGAATCATTGTTGTCAATAATTCTAGAAACTGAGGAGCAGTTGGAAAAATCTATTCGTGACCGTAGACCATCACATCCAAAGCTGATACTCACGGAATCTGATGGCCCACTCAGCTCAACTGAATCAGAAATTACTGACGAGGTTCACCAAGCGAAGATGAAAGCTGTAAATATTTGGATTAAGAAAACATAAGTATTGTTAACGTAACCATATAATAAATTACACGTTCAGCATGTAGGAAATTATTCATCGAACTAATATTCGTTTTTTTCCAGAGCAAGAAAAAAGAAAAAAAGATGGAAGCATCCAACTTGCAGATGGCGAAATTTGTAAATGAACATTCAGCAAGTATATCTCAAGCAACAGATGAAAGTGAATCGTCAAATGAGAATTTGGCTGCGATGAATATAGAACTGAAAAAAAAAATTGAAAAATTAGAAAAGCAATTGGCTGGAGAGTCAAATGTGGATCGAGATGATATTATCCTAAAAAAACTTGAGAGTTTGGAGCAAAAATTGAAAAACATTGAGGACACATTCAGTAAGTCATGTCTTTATTCTTACAAAGTGGAACATTGGTTGAGTCAACATTCTAAAGGAATGGAAGAAAAAAATTAAACGTATATTCAATACTGTATGTTGAAGACAGTGTGATGAATTTTGTAATCATTCACGTATAATCATGTGAAGTTTACCCCAATGAATTATGATGTATATATATTCAAAGATATTTTCAAAATAATTTTGTGTACCGCAAAAACGAATGTTCAATGTTGTGAAAGTCTCGATAATCATTCAAGATACAATGAAATTAACTTAGAAAATTTTCATCTTCGATCATCTTAGCAGACATCGTCTATAAAGCATTCACTGTAACGAAAGACTTTTCAAAAAGACTTGATGGATCAATGATGATATTAGAGATTTCGTAAACTATGAAGAAACATAGTTTCCGTAGTGTTGAAATAACATTTATTTTTATCTTCACTTTCTCAATGAAACTTGTCAATATTTTCATTCTCAGGTTTTCATTTTCATTCAAGCCAAAAAATTTGTAATATGGTCGTTTCATTTCTTTTGAAGAAATTCATATATGGAATATTTACACTGGAAAAAATATTGGGTGAAATTAAGACTATTTCTAAAAGTTTAGAATGATCTTCTCAGTTACTCCTTATTCATTTAATGTTCTTTTCTTTGTGAGCGTGATTTACTACTGTTGAAAAGAATTCTCAATGACTTGGGTCATTGAATATGAAACATTTTATCAAACGTTATTGATGGAATGATAAATAAATAACATATATTTTCATACATTTCCTTCATCACATACACTGTAAGGCCTGGAATCTATACAAATTGATAAAATGTTATTGCGTGCTTAGAATAATAATTTCCCAATATTCTGGTGTGAATATTAAGACTTCTCGCTCCTACTTGAAATTTGAAGTTGACGAAATTTTGTCTTACGGATTTTTTTTTTTTTTTGAATGAACGACATAGAATAATTATATAATAAATTTATGTGATGAATGCATATAAGGTTATCTCAAATTATGCACACAGATAGAATATGTACGTGAAACAATTGTATTCAAATAAAAATTACTATTATCAAATATAAACATTATTGCATATCATACTACAGATGTACTTGATATATTCAAATCCATAATCCATCCATGGCAGTGTTCCACCAATCAATGAATAATTGGATATAATGATTAATTACTGATATAAATCGTCGATCAAAACCAAAGATTCAACGCTCTGAATTACTTTAGTTTTGTCATAATTCCACACACTTCCTCCTATCCTTCCCAAATATATACAGTAGCGAAATCAATATAAATTGTTTAAGAAACTTGGACAATCTTCATAGGATTTTCTGTATTCAAAATGTTACACGTGAAAAGAAATCACAATGCGAATCCTAAGAAATCGTGTTTGAATGTATTAAAAGATTTTTTAGAATCAAAAACCATTCAAACTAAGTGTATAAAAAAAATATCCAAATAATCCCTGGCGAAAAAGATCTCATAATTTCTCATTATTTCTCATAAAGTCCCAAGTCCTAGAGAAAATAAGAGAAATCATGAGAATTTATGAGATTTTCTCATAATTTCTTTAGGAATTGGGACTTTATGAAAAATAATGAGAAAATTATGAGCTCATTTTCGCTAGGGATACTGTTATATAGAATATGATATGAGACATGATACATATAAGGAGATAATAATGTATTAAAATCATAGATTATAGTTTGAATTTCCATGCATGATGAGACAGTGCACATGAATGAGCCATACAATTGAAAATACAATATTGTCAGTTTTGTATTTATGGAGAAAGAATACACATATGTTCGTTCTTTCACATGTCTTGACATAATGTGAAGTACATACATTACGTACTCGAGATTTTTTGTTTCATTCGAACATTGAAATTTACTTCATTAAAACATTTGATCCTAATTTAACAAAATTTCGTCAACATCAAAGTATTTTCGAGAAGAAAGTATCAACTTTCAATCACCATGTCGAATTGGTTGACAATAGTTTTGTATTTCAATAATTTGAGAATCATGTTGAACTGACAATGAATTGTTTTCATTCTGAGAACACCCCAATCATGATATATCAAATTTTCTCCGAGTTCTACAATACCAAAAAACAGTTTTTCATAAAATGACTTTTAATATTATGGATTAAATACTTTTTTATCAAATATTTTCAAGTTTTTGTTCGATCATGACTTTACAGAAAGGCAGCCACCCAAATGTACTGCATCATCAAGTGGATGTAGTTCTGCAACGTCCTCTTCTTTAGGTCGGTGTGAGTCCGACGATAAGGTTTGTACAGTGTAGAACATTATTTGTATATTGTTCACTCAGCATCAGTTAATTTCGTCAAGTTGATCATATATTACTATTTATAGGTGAGTTTAGGATTTGGTTGGTTTATTTCTAAGATCTCTTTGAACCTAATGCAACGAACAAGAGAGACGTCCGAATGGGCAGGTGCACTTCTTCGAGGAGTTTTCGATGAAGACCTCATCTGTATAGATGCCGACCAAGAACGGAAGGGTTAAGAGCTTTCCCCAAATCATTCCTGGCTGCGGCGAAACGTGAGTTATCATTTCCAGTATCCCGATTATCATTCACTTCATGCATATTAAATGAAAATATTAATCCGAACTTAAGTAGTAATATACATGCGATGTCATCTCAATATTTTTTGGATGTAAAGAATCATCTAAATTTCCAGATCACTATCACGAGTATCTCAAAAGATTGAGGTATAACGAATCCTACATGAAAGAACATTTAAACGTCATGGGTTCTATGCTATCTGATAGGGCCACAGATATGCAAGGACATAGGGGGAAGAAGAGGATGAAGTCTCAAAGTTCACTTGAAGAAGATGCTATTGAAGACGAGTATGGGATAATTATATATGAGTAATTCGAACACAGAAAAAAATAAAGGAGTAAATCTTATTCCATATAATCAGTCAACATTCTTTGGTAGTGCCTACGATATTCTGATTATGGGTTTACCTTATGAAGTGAATTTTCCTCGAAAATTGATGCAGAAGAATCCAACGGAATAATTCCTACTCTAAAAATAGTCATCCATATATTCACTGGGCTCAGAAGTGAGAGCTACCGCGATTAACTCCCAATTTTTTTCTATGTACGTCGCTGAAGTTTGGAAGGTTTATCGAAACGAGTTTCAGGATTGAATACGAAAAACTCTGATTCAAGATTGCACCAAAATCAATTCACTTTTTTACATGAAATATAACACTTGGACATCTGATTAGAAAAATTGAAGAAATACACATTTCAACATATTCGCATAGGACCACAAATTCGGTTCAATAAACGATTCCAACTTCAACGACATTTGTTCATGAAGAAATCGATGTTATACTTTGAATTTGTTTCAGATGTATGGAGCTTGATCCGCAAACAGGAGAATTGAAAAAATTTGGAAGGATGATTCTCAATCCTAGTACTGGAGTGATGGAAGAGGGTTGATAGGAAAGAAAAAAATTTAATTCATATTGAATTGTTTGTACCATTATCAGGCATAATTCGGTAATTCAAATATATTTCACATGTTGCAATAAATAATAAGAATTATATTGTAGTTATTGTGTTCACTGCAATCACATACTCCATTCGTATCTCACAATTCGAAAATTTTTGTAATATTTTATAATTTTTCATAATGTTAATTCCCTCAAGGAATACGGTGAAGAACAAAAGGAATCCTCACATTTCCTCTATTAATCAGCACTATGAGGAATTATGAGGTAGTGGGAAAAAATTTTTCGTTTGGGTTGAAAAATATAATTTTGAACGTACTTCCCTGCTGAAAATGCCAGGCAAATTCGGATGAAAACCAGTAAACTCTGGGACAAAAACCGGGTAGAACTGGGCAGAGTCGGGCAAGAACTTGTCCGGCTTTACCTGATTCTAACCGGTTTTTATCCCAGGATCTAATGGTTTTCATCCGGTTTTGTCTGGCATTTTCAGCGCAGTCCTCACACTGTTCGTCAGCTCTTCAATTGAACGCTTTAATGACCTTGTTTGAACGTTTTACGGAATCTACATTATCTGCACATCATTTGCACACTGTTTGTATCAGAGAATTTGGCACGCTGTTCATGTCTCATTTCCCACCTCCCGAACGCTGTTAATAATTCTTTCCGTACATCATCCCTACATCAATCGCACATCGTTTTTTCGAATATTTGAACACTATTTGCACAGTTTATTTTTACCAGGGGAGCTCATCAACTTCAATGGAAGATTATTTGGATCGATATTTAGGAGGAGTGGTTATATTGTTCCAATGAATTATTCAAATTATTCTTCCTAATCTGTTTGACATGTATAATATTCTTGAAACTACTATATCCTCACTTGGGAGGTCAGGTCCGCATCTATGTTTATTCCGCTCCGTACCCACTAAACATGAAGCGCCACCTGGTTCGGGCCTAATATCAACGACAATAAGTGGCCTTTTTTGCGAGGTAGGTTTGTATTGGAGTAGCATAGGGCTGGTTACATGCCTCGCCATCCCTCCCTTCACATGAGATGGAAACGGAAAGTGATATTCTTAATGAGTGCGATCTACCAGATCAAAATGTATACATTAATTATCCTACGGCGGTACACATGGATTCGAAACGAAAGCTATACTCTATCTCGTTAGGTATCACCAGCGATCGTACTGAGTGCGAGCCCTTCACAATGGGTACTCAAACTGTTATGTACAAATGGAAATACATATTTTTCTTCTTCATATCAAATGGGTTCTACTCAAAATAACTGACAGAAATTCACATCCCTCTTCGAATCCAGCCATACCAGATTCGAGACCGAGACCGTTCGTATCCTCTCCATCGACCACTTCTCCGTCTCCCACCATTCCTGCCAGGCATATGCACACAATGAGACCCGTATTCATGTGATTCGGAAGCATTCGTTTCACTTCGAGTAGGCTCAGACAATCGAGAGAGAATAACTGTCCGTCGATCTTTGCCGTTCTAACTTCTTCTGCAATCGGCCAGCCCCGTGCGAGATCGGAAACAATTCAAAGCCCACGTGGTCGACTTACAGGAAAGTCTTAGTGCTCCTCCTTTACCACGCGACAATATTATTATATTCAGTATCGAACTAGCTTACCCGGTGCCCCGACCGAAAAGCGTGAGGGGCCCTTCAATATTTTTGTCTGTGTTCTCCAATTGAAAAGTCAGTCTGATACTGATTATTAGATGATCATGGTCGTATGAATTGAAATATCAATAATAATGCAAATTTCAAATGGAATAGAAATATCGATACTTACGATTGATTATGAATCTTGGATTCAATGTATTTTATTATTCAATTGTATTCAATCCAATGTCATTCAATGAATTCTTGATTATCATTGATTTCCCATGGATCACAAGTCTTATGCATAATATCGGAACAATTTTTATTCCCTGCAGATGAAAAAGTTATTACAATTGCTTACATGGTATTTTTGAGAAACGACGCTCGGATAACTTCAAAATCATTTATTACATATGACGATGTTATTACATAAAAAACAACGTCCAAATTTTATAAGATTATTAGAGTTGGGTATTTAAATTGATATTTTATTATTTCATACATGATTTTTTTTTCTTATAGCTACAACAGTCCGTGAAGCTATTAGTGGTCGATATAATCAACGCAACCTATAGCCTAGCGGCAAAGGTGATGGTTTTTCCGGAGAAACAGGGGTCGTTCGATTCCGCTTGAACGATGTTTGCGTTTTTTTTCATAAATCAATTATGAGGGAATTATTTCACTTTCTCGATGGGAGCGACCGCTTCGAACCTTCATCTGATTCTTGCTATCATTGAGTGTCGGTCTGGGTCTTTTGATGTCCTCGGATACAAATGTTCTCATCACTTAATGAATGATAAATGAATCAATATTTATACCCACTTGCAAGTGGATTTGAGGACAGTGGAATGGATATTTTTATCATGTGATTATTTACAATCATTTACATTAGCATTCACATTCAAACGGAGGAAAGAATATAAGAATTTTTTTCATCTCACTCGCTGAACCAGAGAAGGGAAGGTTTATGGAATGAATTTGCACATAAAAATCCAGGAGATTACAAATGAATAAATAAATTTGACTAAACGCTATATTCATTATTTGCCGTATCTATGTGAGAATCCATCTTACAAACCTTTCTGTTTCTAGGAAGAAGAAGTCTTATGTGGTCGGATGGCAATTTTCTCAGTCCAACATGGACAAATATAAATTTTTATGGTTTGTTAACCGATCTTATTTCTAATTGGACTGAGGGTTTCAGAATCTCCTGGAACGAAAAAATCAATGCGCCATGAGGGGAAGCTTTTTTTTCGAGGTTGACCTATACATTCTACTAAGTATTGGTTCGAGGCGATTGAAGAGTTTCAGAAATTCCTTTCCGTCATACAGACCAATCGATTCAGAATCTGCTGGGATGAAGAATGAACAGCACTTGTGACACTTTTTTTGAAAAGTCCATCCGCAAATTTTAATAAAACTGGTATGAACTGGGATAGGGTTGAGATTCAGCTAAATTTTTGTTCTATTTGTGCAATATAAAAATTCCAAGAAATCTTGAAATATCAATGAACGGTTTCGAGCATTCATTGAGAAGGCCTTTTCTAATAGTTGGGCTGTGTAGGTATTTTCTCCATCAATGATCTCCTTTTCAGTGTAATAAAACAAATTTTTTAGTAGAATAATGATATTTCGTTTGGTTTCAACAAACGATTTGAACTCCACATCGTATTTTCTCAACAGTTTCCACCAGGAAGGGTTGAATGGATCGAGTCCTGGAAGTATATAGCTGGAAATCATCCATTCATATTAAGTTTAGCGCCAATCCCATTTGTATCAGTCTTTCATTCAAAATCATCCCAAATTGGCAAAACAAATATACATAATTCATCGTTCACATGAACGTACTCCTTTCCGTATCACCCTCGAGGTAAAGTACGAAGAATGCGTTTTTTTCAACGTGGTCTCCCCAGTACGCCTATTTCACGATTGCCTTGAAACACCCACTCCCTCATTCGGGAAAAGCAGAAATCTCACGATTTCACTGGACTTGCCCTCACAAGGGAATTCATCTGAGTCGAGTGGAATTTCCACTCCTTTTGAGTTATCGTAGATTCTGAAGAAGTAAAAACTCCACTCGCAGATCAGACCAGAGATGAAGAGAAACGGAGAGACACATATAACGGATTACATGTGAAGAAACTAGAAATTCACTGCCCCTCGAAACTTGAAAAATTCAGGAATTCCATTACCAAAAACATTCACTGCAATTTGACGGATTTCGTATCATGAAAAACACAATCTTTGCAGTGAAATCCCCGTGAATGTACTGGGATGCATGTTTGCATGTACTGGAATTTTCAGTTCAATGTACCGGTGAATGACTCCCAATGAAATACCGCAATTTTGCAGTCAATCTCCCTTGCAATGTATACAGAATATGCATTTTGGGGGATCCGGACCCCCTGGATACGCCTCTGGCAAAAAAAATTCCGTTCAGGGCGTTTGATGAACACTTGTTGAAGACGTCGGTAATCTTCTTTTTTTTTGGGTCCCAAACAATTATCCACCTCCATCGCGAATGGATGAATATTTTTGATCGCACGATCGAGAAATCACGTCAAACGATGTCATTCGCGACATCGTCAGGATGAAATAAAATGAATGTGGCGAGGAATTTCCCACTCACCTTACGGGATTTGGTCATTTCTCCGTGGATTTTTTTATAATCGAAAAGCTCATAATTGTTAAACACGCCGTTCGGGTCCAGTGTAAAGAGGGGAGAGAACGAGGAAGAGAAAAAACATAAACAGCCGATTGTTTTGGCACTCTTTTGTTTAGGGACGTGTAGAATATTCAAAAACCTCATCATTTGGGACACTATAATGTACGCAATCTCGTGAGAATTATACAATGAGTATGAAAAACGTGAGTGAATATGTGCAATGATCGAGATAACTTGTTTGGAATCACGCGGGGGCGATTTCATTGAGTGGAACCATAAAAAGTGATGGACAAGGATCTTATCAAAAACTTTTCGAATCATTATCTGGTGTATGAGCAACATGATTAGGACTTCTGACTTCTTACAGGAAAGGATCATATCATAGAAAGTTGTCAAAATTTTTTATATCATGACGGGATTCCAACTTACATTGATATGGGGTGCGAACAGCTTGATAGCATCATAAACTGATTTCATAATTCGCTTTGAGATTGCGCAAATCGATAATCTAAGTGAAATGTTGAATTATTGAATATTGTCTGAGCATATATTGATTAATATGATATCCTGTTGGAAGTGTCTGATTGAATTGATTATTTTTTGCCAGAGGCGTATCCAGGGAGTCCGGATCCCCTAAAATTTATATTCTGTATACATTGCAAGGAAGATTGACTGCGAAATTGCGGTATTCCACTGAGAGTCATTCACCGGTACATTGAACTGAAAATTCCAGTACATGCAAACATGCATCCCAGTACATTCACGGGGATTTCACTGCAAAGATTGTGTTTTTCATGATACGAAATCCGTCAAATTGCAGTGAATGTTTTGGGTAATGAAATTACTGAATTTTTCAAGTTTCAAGGGACAGTGAATTTCTAGTTTCTTTACATGTAATCCGTTAGATGTGTCTCTCCGTTTCTCTTCTTCTCTGGTCTGATCTGCGAGTGGAGTTTTTACTTCTTCAGAGTCTACGATAGCTCGAAAGGAGTGGAAATTCCACTCGACTCAGATGAATTCCCTTGCGAGGGCAAGTTCAGTGGAATCGTGAGATTTTTGCTTTTCCCGGATAAGAGAGTGGGTGTTTCAAGGCAACCGTGGGATAGGCATACTGGGGAGACCACGTTAAAAAACAGCATTTTTCGTACTTCACCTCCAGGGTGATGCGGAATGGAGTACGTTTATGTGAACGATGGATTATGTATATTTGTTTTGCCAATTTGAGATGATTCGGATCAAATACTGATGCGAATGAGATGGGCGATGAATTCAATATGAATGAATAATTTCCAGCAAAATACTTTCAGGACGTGATCCATTTGACCCTTCCTGGTGGAAACTGTTGAGAAAATACAATGTGAAGTTCAAATCGTTTGTTGAAACGGAACGAAATATCATTATTCTACTAAAAAATTTGTTTTATTACACTGAAAAGAAGATCATTGATGAAGAAAATACCTACGCATCCCAACTATTCGAAAAGACCTCCTTATTGAAGGCTCAAAACCGTTCATTGATATTCCGAGATTTTGTTGAATTTTTGTATTCCACAAATAGAACAAAAATTTAGCTAAATTTTAACCCTATCTCAGTTTATACCAGTTTCATTAAGATTTGCGGATAAACTTTTAAAAGAAAGTGTCTCAAGTGATATTCATTCTTCATTTCAGAAAATTCTAAATCGATCGGTCTATATGCAGGGTTCCCACAGACCTGGAAAGTCGGGGAAGTCAGTGAAAGTCAGGGAAATTAACTTTTGGTCATGGAAAGTCAGGGAACTTCATTTTTGGTCAGAGAAAGTCAGGGAAATTGTCCTTTGGTCAGAAAAAATTTCCAAAATCATCAAATAGATGTGTGGAGAAAAAAGTATTTCTTTGGATTTAAGAAATGAAGATTTGGATCGGTTCGAATGAATATTTCTTGGACAAAAATATCGTTTCCATGTACAGTTATTGTCACAAGTCCGGTAACAGTTCCAATGGAAACATATTTATATGATATGTTATTGCTGTTATTTGAGAATTTGTTATTCATCGGGTGATAGGAGAAACATATGATGGCATACAGTTGAAGAAAAATTTTTTGAATTCATCAATAATAACGCATTCAAAAATATTTCCGTTAGAACTGCTACCGGACTCGTTAAAACAACTATATGTACAATCCGCTCTCTAAATAGTACCGTGGACCTTTCTCTCACTCGAATGTATTTTCTTGATAAAGTGAAAAAACACTGTTCATTACTATTCAGAGAGCGGATTGTAAATCAATGTTTTATTCCAAAATAACAGCGAATAATGAATTTTTTTACGTAACGAAGAAATATTCACTGTTTGCAAAGAAACCAGGCCCAAACGTCTATTTGAACTTATTCAAAGGACAATTTTTTAGATTCAAAGGAATACGTTTTTATGGAGGATGAAGTTCGGAAAATTTCAACATCATGATGTTTCCTTGAAGAGAAAAACACACGTGAGAAAGGAAGATATATGAATAAATAGATGTGATTCGATACGGATTGTGGGATATAAAAAAGTTACCCTATTTCAAATACCAGACAGAACCGGGAAAAACAATTTTCAGTCGGATTTTGATGGGTTTTTGTCCCATGCTAAATGATTCCAACTGTAACCTGGCAAGATTTTTAACGGAATTCGACAAGTTTCATGTGCTTTTGTCTGGTTTGTGAATCAAATGAGCACTGTTGTACAAACTAGACAAAAGCACACGAATCCGAACAAATGCGGGTCAAAAGTGTATAAGGATCTGGTCTGGCATTTTTAGCAGGGTGATGAGTTTAGAGAATAAGAAGGATCATTTTATTTCCATAAGAGAAATCCCAACTGCTTGGGGTTCTTACAGTGAATGTTGAAATTCTCCAGATATTAAGGGTGTTTCATGGTTGATTTTTCCCGTAGGAAACAAATAGATCGTTCCAACCATTTTACGTCACTAATATTCACTTAATTAAATTGATCTTTAGATGAAAAAAATTCAGGATCAATCACCTCACACAGCCCAGAAGTTCAAAAAGAATTATTAGGAGTTCATAATGAATTCTTTGAATCCCATTTGAGCTCTTAATGAACTCTTTTTGAACTGGTATGCTGTATAGGAGAGAATCCTGCTCTGGTCTCAAAGTACTTGAAGACGGGTTACGTTCGTTATTCGTTATTACGTTCGTTGAACGTTTTTACCTGTTCCTTGTTTTTATATTGATTTTATTTGAGGAGACGATTATTTTTGTTGTATATGTACTGTAATTCTATGGCTTTCTTTTAAAAGGAGAATTTGTATTGAATTCGGTGCATTTTACTTTAGCACATGGAACATATGGGTCATTCCATATCAGATTCACAACTGAAATTTCAATTTCAACGAAACTTTTTTCTCGCGCTCTAGAAAGGAAAATAATCGATACGTATTTTTTAATTTTGATCGGATACCGTCCATTTTCGAGATACGATTTTTCAAAGTTTTTGAGTTGAAAAAATCGAACATTTTTTCATCCCTGATATTTAAAAAGCCTTTGGATTTGGAAAAAACTTTCGAATCACAAAAATTCGTATTTTGTGCGGTCTCACGAACTAGATTTATGAAATGAATTCTTTTTGTTATTTGACCCCTTAATTTTGCGAATGTTAGAAATAAATTCAAGTTCCAAAAAAAAGACATGCTTGAAATTAATGTCTCCATAATGTAATTTTTTATCACTCCCCATAGAGTGTCTCATAAAAATTTCAAAGTGGGCAGCTTAATAGTTTTTGAGATATGATTCATAACGTAGAACGTCTATTCCGCCGGAAAGCCCATTACGAGCACGCCCAATGGAACCTATATGGGAATTTGTTGCTTGTTTGTTGCTAATTTGTAACACCAATATCGAATTTGCTGCTGTTTTATTTATTGGTGAAATTTGAGTCAAGCTAGCGGAAATTCTCCGCTGGAAAGCCCATTATGCCTTTGGGTCTAAAACCACATGTTATATACATAGAAATTTGTTGCTTTTTTGTTGCTAATCAGTTACTACAAAAGCATGCTTGATGTTACCCTGGTTTTTTTGGAAAAATTATAAATTATGCTATCGAAGACTTTTCGCGGCGGATCAAAAAGTCATGAATTCAATACAACACCTGATCGTTAAACTGGTATGGTTGTTGGGCGGGTATGATTGAAAATTCTTGTTTCTGATATCGAATTTGTTGCTATTTCATTCATTGGTGAAATTTGAGTCAAGCTAGCGGAAGTATTCCGCTGGAAAGCCCATTATGCCTTTGGGTCTAAAACCACATGTAATATATATAGAAATTTGTTGCTTTTTCGTTGCTAATCAGTCACTACAAAAACAATGATGTTACCCTGGTTTTTTTGGAAAAATTATAAATTATGCTATCGAAGACTTTTCCCGGCGGACCGAAAAGTCATGAATTCAATACAACACCTGATCGTTAGTCTGGTATGGTTGTTGGGCTGGTATGATTGAGAATTCTTGTTCTGAAAGCGTTTCCAGGAATATAAGGATCATTGGTTAGGGAGGATTTTGTCTTTCAGTTTCGGATTCTGAGATTCTATCATAGAAGGTAGGGAACGGGAATCAATCCTTGGGAGTTCGGAGACATTTTGGAATTGACCAGCAGAATAATGAGGCATCGTTGTCATTGCGAGTTCTATTGTCTCCGTGAAGATATCCCATTGCTACACGATGCTGGAATTAGCCCATGACGAGCCTGCTTTTTGTATTCATAACCAAAATATGCGAATTTATATTACCACGTCCCGTTGCGGCCCTGTACTCGGGCTACATTTCCGGGCTCATGTCAGCATCGTATTGCTGCAGGATTTTTTGATACACTATGATGAGGCGTGCACGTTCAAGATCCTGTCTCCAGCAAACGGTGATACATTCGCTGATCTATGGAATATTCTTGAACGTCTGAGTCCCGAGTGAGATATCATATCTCCTAGAATACCGAAACAACAAAATCAGAGTCGAAGACTGGCGGTTTCAATGATTCATTGGAGACAGCTTGTCCGGAGTGTCAATTATATCACAGGGTATTGTGTTAACTGACTACTAAAGTATTCTGGAACGTGTGAATCACGAGCGACGAATTGTTCCTCGAAGGATTCGTGAGTAACTGAATGAAAATCAGGGATATGGAATTCAAGGGAATGTCTTCATTGATTTTTGTGAGCGTGCTTGCAAAGTAATGTAATTTCCAACGATTATCCTTGGGTTTGCTGACACATGACATGTCCTAGGATGTGTACATCAAGAGCAACAAGATATTCCGCTCACAATCTGCGAGCAACAAAATGAGGAACGGAAAATCAAGGTTCCATTAGGATATTTTCATGCATTTCCATCGCCGGGCTCGCCCAGGATGCGATCTCCAACACGTATTCAGGGGTTTGCTGACTCATCGCAGATCCTAGGACGAGGCGATCATGGGGAACAAATGATTCCTCGAACAGTTTCCGAGCAACAAATTGAGAATTTCCAGTCCCATTGAATTTTCCTATCCACTAAAATGAGGTGGGCTTGTCCAGGATTTAATTTTCAACATGTATCAATGGGTTTGCTGTCACATGACATGTCCTAGCACATGGACATCACGAGCCACAAAATATTCCGCTTGAAATCTGCGAGCAACAAAATGAGAAACGGGAAAAACAAGTTCCATCAGGATATTCCCATGCATTTTCATGGGCGTGCTTGCTCAGAATGCAATCTTCAACATGTATCTATGGGTTCGCTGACTCAATCAACGGTTTCGAACGGGGCGATCATGAGCAACAGATTATTCCTCCAACAGTTTCCGAGCAACAAATTGAGAATCGAGAATTTCCAGTCCCATTGGATTTTCCTATCCACTAAAATGAGGTGGGCTCGTCCAGGATACAATTTTCAACCTGGTTCTTTGGGTTTGCTGTCACATGACATATCCTTGCACATGTACATCACGAGCAACAAAATATTCCGCTCGAAATCTGCGAGCAACAAAATGAGAAACGGGAAAAACAAGTTCCATCAGGATATTTTGTTGCTCGCAGATTTCAAGCGGAATATTTTGTGGCTCGTGATGTCCATGTGCTAGGACAGGTCATGTGACAGCGAACCCATTGATACATGTTGAAAATTAAATCCTGGACAAGCCCACCTCATTTTAGTGGATAGGAAAATTCAATGGGACTGGAAATTCTCAATTTGTTGCTCGGAAACTGTTCGAGGAATCATTTGTTCCCCATGATCGCCTCGTCCTAGGATCTGCGATGAGTCAGCAAACCCCTGAATACGTGTTGGAGATCGCATCCTGGGCGAGCCCGGCGATGGAAATGCATGAAAATATCCTAATGGAACCTTGATTTTCCGTTCCTCATTTTGTTGCTCGCAGATTGTGAGCGGAATATCTTGTTGCTCTTGATGTACACATCCTAGGACATGTCATGTGTCAGCAAACCCAAGGATAATCGTTGGAAATTACATTACTTTGCAAGCACGCTCACAAAAATCAATGAAGACATTCCCTTGAATTCCATATCCCTGATTTTCATTCAGTTACTCACGAATCCTTCGAGGAACAATTCGTCGCTCGTGATTCACACGTTCCAGAATACTCTAGTAGTCAGTTAACACAATACCCTGTGATATAATTGACACTCCGGACAAGCTGTCTCCAATGAATCATTGAAACCGCCAGTCTTCGACTCTGATTTTGTTGTTTCGGTATTCTAGGAGATATGATATCTCACTCGGGACTCAGACGTTCAAGAATATTCCATAGATCAGCGAATGTATCACCGTTTGCTGGAGACAGGATCTTGAACGTGCACGCCTCATCATAGTGTATCAAAAAATCCTGCAGCAATACAATGCTGACATGAGCCCGGAAATGTAGCCCGAGTACAGGGCCGCAACGGGACGTGGTAATATAAATTCGCATATTTTGGTTATGAATACAAAAAGCAGGCTCGTCATGGGCTAATTCCAGCATCGTGTAGCAATGGGATATCTTCACGGAGACAATAGAACTCGCAATGACAACGATGCCTCATAATTCTGCTGGTCAATTCCAAAATGCACTGTAAAAAAATTTCACCGGAAAATTCCAGTACATGTACTGGAAGTCATTAACCTGTACATGTACCGGAAAATTTCAGCACATTTGTACTGCAAAAATTCAGTGCAAACGTTATGGAATTCCCGCATCAAAACTGGAAATTTTCTGAGCCTCGGTACTGGAATTTTTCAGTACACGAGCTGGACTTTTCCAGGACATGTACTGGAAAATTAATGCTGAAAATATCCATGAAAATTGAAAAAAAATTGCTCACGCAAAGTGATTTTGCAGGGTCCTTGTGTTCCGAGATGATTGAGAAACTTTTGATCGTTCATTTGGATGGACAGAAACTCATGTCTACCTAACAGGATTTGAACCCACACTTTTCTACCTGCCTACCGACTGAAACCTAAGACCTAACCGATGAGCTATAGCGCGACATGTTGGAAGGCCAGCTTGGGTTACTACATATGCTTCATATCTAGAACACAAGAGGATAAGTCTTGGAAAAACCTTATATATCAATTTCATTGGCTACAATTACAATTATTATTCAAAATCTCAATCAGGAAATTTTTAATATAAAGACTTGAAATTTTTCCTGCCAGAAATGACGAAGTCCAATAGAAGTGGAAAATTTCAGTGCAACAGTGATTAAATTCCGTTGCATAGCAACTGGAAAATTCCATCACACGACCTGAAAATTGCAGTTCAAAACCTGTATAATTCAATTGCATAGTAACTGGAAAATTCCATCACAAAACCTGAGAATTGCAGTTAAAAACCTGTATAATTCCAGTATACCAACGATTAGGTTTTTTTTTCTAAATTCCAAATTTTTTCTCAAGTCCTTTTTGAGGGAATATTTTTTTTTGGTGCACAAGAACTATAAAATTGTAGTACGAGCCGGTAAAATTTTCGCGAAATCATGGCAAAATTTCAGTACATCATCTCAAACTTGAAAATTCCAGTACAATGACTGAATTTTCAGTTATGCTTGGTAAATTTTCAGTAACGTAACAACAAAATCTCTGTACATGTACTGGAATATCCATATTCCAGTACTAGCACTGGAAATTTCCAGTCCAGTTGCACAGTAAATTTCCAGTTTTTTTTACAGTGTGTCTCCGAACTCCCAAGGATTGATTCCCGTTCAATACCTTCTATGATAGAATCTCAGAATCCGAAACTGAAAGACAAAATCCTCCCTAACCAATGATCCTTATATTCCTGGAAACGCTTTCAGAACAAAAATTCTCAATCATACCAGCCCAACAACCATACCAGACTAACGATCAGGTGTTGTATTGAATTCATGACTTTTCGGTCCGCCGGGAAAAGTCTTCGATAGCATAATTTATAATTTTTCCAAAAAAACCAGGGTAACATCATTGTTTTTGTAGTGACTGATTAGCAACGAAAAAGCAACAAATTTCTATATATATTACATGTGGTTTTAGACCCAAAGGCATAATGGGCTTTCCAGCGGAATACTTCCGCTAGCTTGACTCAAATTTCACCAATGAATGAAATAGCAACAAATTCGATATTGGTGTTACAAATTAGCAAGAAAAAAGCAACAAATTCCCATATAGGTTTCATTGGGCGTGCTCGTAATGGGCTTTCCAGCGGAATAGACGTCAACGTAGAACCACATCGGCTTCGAGCGCGGAAAATTGAGCCCACGGAATGCATAACCGACGATGCGTTCGAAAAGCGGTAAGAGTATTGTCCAAGCCGCCACGTGAAGGTTCGAAAAAAAATCGGAATTTTGAAAATCTAAAAATACTGGGTGATAGGGCTTGAAAAATCAATCTGAGTCTCCCCCTACAATTTTTTCCTATGATCGATAGTTTTCAAGAAAAAAAATAAGAAGCACCATTTTTTTTAAATCGAACATCAATGTTTTTCAATTATAAACTCGTCGTAACTCGGCCATTTTTTCATGTATCGTAATAAATCTCGCGTAATCCGACTCGTGAGACTTTCCCGATGACGTGTATGTTGGAAAAATTTGTGAAAGTCAATAAAAAATTATGAATTTTCCAATCCGAAATGAAAACCATGTTTTTCATGCTTTGCGTTGAAGACGTATCGGGGGAAGTATGAGCTACGAAAACCTTCCAGCGACAAAGTTGTTCGTTAGTGTATGGAGAAACTTTGTGGAAATTTTTAGATCGATTGAACTATTAGTTTTGAAAATACAGCGAGTTTAATATGAACGCGCAACGAGAATCGTTCATCATTTCGCGTCGTGTTACCGGCTGAATATTGGAGTCCATAGGAAAGATTGTATTGATTTGATTTTTCAATGCGTGTTCATGTTTTTTGAGTTAGGGAATTCAAATATTGGACTATTTTGGCACGATTCGTTATTTGTTTTCTTCACAAATAAATTCATTGTTCATAATGTTTTTATGGATAAACGATTCACTTTGAAGGAAAATTGTCCTCCGAACAAGAGAGGTTCCTTTATTCTATGAAACAAAAAACTTTGTACACATTATTTTTTACAGAATAAGAAAAGTTTTGTTGAAATAATTTTTCCATGAAACCAATATTTTGGATGTAAATCGTTTCAAATGAATAAAATTCACGATTACTCAGCCAAAACCGTTCGAAATTCCTTGAAAATTTGCATACATATTCTGTATGCATTGAAAGAGTCATTGATTTGGTTATAACGATGGTAATATTAAGTATATTATTAGATCATGTTCAATAATAAATGTATACGAATCAAAATCATGCTGTGCCAATTCTGTTGCATATACTTTCCATGTGATACTGCTCCCAGACACGGAGCTGACGCTTTGTTCAATATCTTCTACATTTCTCACAGGATAATTTCAAGTTTCGTACAAAACCTCTTAAAAGATGAAGGAACAAATTTGTCGCTTGAAATTTTGCGAACTTGGAAGTTTCCTTGATACTTTTTCTCCATGAAATGGCGCAGCACGATTTTTATTAGTATAAATTTATTATTGAACATGATCTAATAATATACTTAATATTACCATCGTTATAACCAAATCAATGACTTTTTCAATGCATACAGAATATGTATGCAAATTTTCAAGGAATTTCGAACGGTGTTGGCTGAGTAATCGTAAATTTTATTTATTTAAAACGATTTTACACCCAAAATATTGGTTTCATGGAGAAATTATTTCAACAAAACTTTTCTTATTCTGTAAAAAATGATGTGTACAAAGTTTTTTGTTTCATAGAATAAAGGAACCTCTCTTGTTCGGAGGACAATTTTCCTTCAAAGTGAATGGTTTATCTATAAAAACATTATAAACAATGAATTTATTTGTGAAGAAAACAAATAACGAATCGTGCCAAAATAGTCCAATATTTGAATTCCCTAACTCAAAAAACATGAACACGCATTGAAAAATCAAATCAATACAATCTTTCCTATGGACTCCAATATTCAGCCGGTAACACGACGCGAAATGATGAACGATTCTCGTTGCGCGTTCATATTAAACTCGCTGTATTTTCAAAACTAATAGTTCAATCGATCTAAAAATTTCCACAAAGTTTCTCCATACACTAACGAACAACTTTGTCGCTGGAAGTTTTCCGTAGCTCATACTTCTCCCGATACGTCTTCAACGCAAAGCATGAAAAACATGGTTTTCACTTCGGATTGGAAAATTCATAATTTTTTATTAACTTTCCCAAATTTTTCCAACATACACGTCATCGGGAAAGTCTTACGAGTCGGATTACGCAAGATTTATTACGATACATGAAAAAATGGCCGAGTTACGACGAGTTTAATGTTGAAAAACATTGATTTTCGATTTAAAAAAATAGGTGCGTTTTATTTTTCTTCTTGAAAACTATCGATCATAGGAAAAAATTGTAGCGGGAGACTCAGATTGATTTTCCAAGCCCTATCACCCAGTATTTTTAGATTTTCAAAATTCCGATTTTTTTTCGAACCTTCACGTGGCGGCTTGGACAATACTCTTACCGCTTTTTGAACGCATCGTCGGTTATGCTTTCCGTGGGCTCAATTGCACCGTTCACACTGAAGTGTTCATTGCCGAGCGCGTGTCATCATGTTTATATGAATTTATTTCTAAGCATCTATGAATCCCACACAGCACAGAAGTTGAGGGAGAACTCATAAGAATTCACATTTAATTTTTCAAGTCCCAGTTGTTTATAAACTCACATTCCATACAGCACACCAAATCAGGACGAGATCCTGAAGGATTCAACTGGGACTTGCAAAAGTTTATAAACGCACATTCCATACAGTACACCAAATCAGGAAGAGATCCTGAAGGATTCAACTGGGACTTGAAAAATTTAATATGAATTCTCAAGAATTCTTTTTCAACTCCCGTGCTGTGTGGGATTCATAGATGCTTAGAAATAAATTCATATAAACATGTTGAAACGCGCTCGGCAATGAACACTTCAGTGTGAACGATGCAATTTTCCGCGCTTGAAGCCGATGTGGTTCTGCGTTATGAATCATATCTCAAAAACTATTGAGCTGTCCACTTTGAAATTTTTATGAGACATTCTATGGGGAGTGATAAAAAATTACATTATGGACAAATTAATTTCAAGCATTTCTTTCTTTTGGAACTTGAATTTATTTCTAACATTCGCAAAACAAATGGGTTAAATAACAAAAAAAAATTTATTTCATATATCTAGTTCGTGAGATCGCACAAAATACAAATTCTTGTGATTCGCAATTTTTTTTCAAATCCAAAGGCTTTTTGAATATCAGAGATGGAAAAATGTTCGATTTTTTCAACTCAAAAACTTCGAAAAATCGTATCTTGAAAATGGAAGGTATCCGATCAAAATGAAGAAATACGTATCGATTATTTCCCTTCCCAGAATGCGAGAAAAAAGTTTTGTTGAAATTAAAACTTTAGTTGTAAATCTGATATGGAATGACCCATATGTTCATAATTATACATGATGCTCTACTGAAACAGTTTTATTCATACTTTCACTCATTTAACATCAGATTGATGATTTATTTTTGTTCCAACTAAACGTATTGTACAATAATTATTCTTGCTAAAATATGTGATATTAATTTTTGAGTTCAGTTCTGAAATGAAAAGTGAAGTTTGTTTCATTATTCACATTTCATATGTGAATCAATTTTTGAATGTATTTTTTTATGTTTCTCTACAATAAAAAAATTCTGTTCTCTTGATTTTCTATAAGAGAAAGTTCCAAAGTTTCAAGTTGAAGTTTTTGTTGAATCATTTATTTGTGACTGCAAATATACCAAATCCTTATAAAAACAGTTTGAGTACATGTCCTTCATTTTTTTTTCTTCTTGATCTGATACTATATTCGATGGTTATATGTGCAGTTTTAATTTCGTAATTAATTTCGTAATTTCGTAGTTTCGTTCATTACAGGTAATCGACTATGTTTATATATTATTTAGCTCTTCCTATACAACAAAAATCTTCTGGCAAAATCCTCAGGATATCCTAGGCATACTGCAACATCCCCAGGATTTCCTGAGGATGTCGCCAGAAGGTTTGTGCCGTGTGAGTTACTACGCAGGCATTGTATCACCTTCCATGATTTGCATGTTGCCTATTTTCACAAATCAAATGGTCATGGAAATTCTTCAAAATAGGTCATGGAAAGTCAGGGAAATTCTTGAAAAAGTCAGGGAATGTCAGGAAAACTCAGTTTGAAAATTTTGTGGGAACCCTGATATGTCTTGGAGACAAATTCCTGATATTTCTTTATCTGTTTGCTCGAGCACTTGATGAAATCTGGAGGTGCACTTATTAAAAAACTTTCCTAACAAGCGCTATTCATTTTCCATTTCAGGTGATTCTGAATCGATCGATCTTTATCCCTCGGAGACAAATTTCTGATATTTTTTTATCAATTTCCTCCAGCACTTGGTAAAATTTGCAAGTGCACTTTTCAAAAAAAGTATCTTTCAACACTGAGAAAAAAAAAGAGAGGAATTCATATGAAAGTGCACAAGTTTTACATTTTCTAAGGGAATTTTCGGCGTGATGGGAAAAAAATTGTAAATTTTATATTCCGAAGAAAATTCAAAGACCACACCGTAAACATTACATCTTCGAGAGACAACGCAGGAAATTGAATGCAGCCGCAATAAATATTACATTCTCAGTATGCAACATAGAAAATTCAACGTAGATCCAAGAAAGTTTACATTTTTCGCAGACATTACTTTGTTCAATGCGAGTAGCAGGGAAAATGTACTCTTTGCTTCGTCAGAATGTAAACTTTACATTTTTCTGTAAGGGACAATGCATCGAGAATTTGGCAATCAATGTTTCCATGAATGATATAAATTAAAACTATTTTCTGAATACATTCTGCTAAAAATTCCCAATACAAAAAGATTCAAAACGATAAACTTTCTCTATAGTTTTTAATTAGGTTTTTGAATACGGAATTCACAATTTTGTATCGTTCTTGAACGATACACAGTAAAAATTTTATATTAGATATTAGCATATTTATATTGTACTTTTGGGATATATTTGATTATGTCGCTATGAACCACAAGTATACGAGCATTCACCATACTCTCTCGTGAGGATGAAGATAAATATGTTTTAATTTAAAATAAATATAATTCTGAGCCTCATAATAAAGTATATCCCACGAGTACTATAAAAATATGGTAATCTTTAATATAAACTTTTCTCTGTGTAGAACTCTATCTTTCCTCATCGTATTCTATAGAATTTATCATAAAACGTAAGTGGTGTTATCGTAAAATTTTTACAGAAAAAGTACTACTTATTTGAGAATAAATGAGTATTATTTTTCAAATAAGTGGTACTTTTTTTGTACGTATTTGCTGATAAAACCACATACATCCTGCTAAATTTTATACGACACGATAAGGAACGATTAAAGTTCTATCGTTTAAGAAGATTACAACATAGTAAATTCCGTATTTAAAGACCTTATTGAAAACTATAGAGAAAATTTATCGTTTTGAATGGTTCTTTATTGGGAATTTTTAGCAGTTCAGGGTGATTGAAAATCCGTGAAAGGTACTGCACGGGTATATACTAAAGAAAATGAAAAGCTTCTCCCTTTGATTATCTTGTGAAATGCTTAATTTGGTGCTGACTTCAGTTACCCTTACAGCAAAAATTCTGCTTTGTCCAAAAGATTCGTACTGCAATATACAATATATTATGCAGCAGTTTTGGCTGTCTCTAATAAGATGTCTCAATTTCAAAAGTCTGAAAGCTGTCTTCAGATTTCTTTTAGATCTCTCTCCTCCAGATTCCTGAACCGAAGACGTATGCAATGAAGACTGTCGCATAAGACATTTTCTACACATTCGGTAGAAATCTTTCAGACGAAGCAAAATTTTTGCTGCATGGGTAGTGACAACTACATACGTATACTGTTTGATCTTCAGAGAAGCTACTCGTCTCTTAATTAAATGACTAACTTATTTCACTGATAACTTAAGAATTCAGCTCATCACAGCATTATGTGAAAAGATAAATCTTCTTACTTCCTTCCTGAAAAGTTTACCCGTGGAATACAACCCAAAAGTTTCCATCACCCTGTATAATAGTGCCCAGTGAACATTTTTCCTCCAACATTTGAACCATTCATTATGTTTTCCAAAGATGGGAAAATTCTCTCATTAGTAATCTAAGTAAATTATTTTCATTGTGAATTTCAATGATTATCAATTAGTGAATTAATAATCAGACAACACTTTGAAAGCACTTTCGATTAAATTTTCGTGTGTTGTCATATACCCGTTCGTTGTTCACTGGTCACTCTATTCTATGTGTAAGCGTTTATATTTTCAAACAGCCGTTAACGACCAGAAAATGTAATTTCGACAACGTCGCAATGGAATCGGTCGGTAACAACCAAACACCGTAAGATTTACCCACAAAGCTGAATACATTACAAAAAAAATGTAATGTTTGAAGAGTCTTGAGCATCGACAGAAAAAATGTAAACTTTACAGTAATAACATACGCTATTCATATTATCGTGTTCATAACGCGATATTTACATTTTTTTGATTGCTATTATCATCGTAGTAACTCTGAATCTTTCAATATGAAACCGACTATTGGAAGTAGAGAATTTGTTCGATGACATTTCCTGGAAGAAAATGTAATTTTTCAAAATAAATACTTTACTTCTATTATTACATCTTATGATATAAAACATTACAGATTTCTCCGCTGTATTTGCAAGGAATTTGGTATGGAGCCAAAAATTACAGAAAAAACTGTAATTTCTCTCTTTTTTTTTCTCAGTGAAGTGATGTCTACCTTCCGTTCCAGAAGATTCTGAATTGATCGGTCTACATTTCACGGAGACAAATCTTTGAAATTTTTTCATCCATTTGCTTCAGCACTTGGTAAAATTCGGAACTGCACTTTTACAGAAGTGTTCGTCACAAGTGCTGTTCATTCTTTATTTCAGAAAATTCTGAATTGATTGGTCTATATGACGGAAATGAATTTCTGAAAATTTCTCATCGCCTCGAACCAATACTTAGTAGAATGTTACCAACGATGCTCTTTCGGATGCCTTGAGAAAAAAATTTTCTTCTTCATTTCAGGGGCTAACTTCATATAGATATATATAATCACCAACTGTTTCGATTTTGGTCTAGGACCAAGTTTGTATCGAATTAATCATCTCCAATTTTAGATGTTTCTGAAGTTTGAATCGTTTATCAAAACGAAACGAAAATCTCAACTCACAAAATTTGATGATTTATCATTATTTGTCTTCTCAAATCAATTCCTCGGAATGGAAAATATCGTTCGAAGGATTTATCGCAAGATTGTGGGCCCTTAATAACTCAAGATCCCTCTGGTCGTTTACGAATTCGTTTCAATGAACGATTCAAACTTCAGCAACATCAATTTTAGTGTAATGTTACCTCCTTGTAACAGCGAACACTATTATCGATGTCGGTTGATCTTGTCCCATTAACCTAACCCTATTGTCACATGACAACTTCAACTCTATCCAAGTACTAATTCATATGGTGTTTATAAGTTTAGTGCTGGATTCCAAAAAAATAGTGCACCTACATTTGATAAACCGTTGTTCTGATTCTTATCATATGAAGAGAACTTATATTGTTATCATTCGAAATTGATATAAAAATCTGATACAGGAGATTTTCGAACTCCTGAATTGGATGAAAACAACGACTTATGAGTTCCATGTATAATATCATGAATCATCAATTCCATTTCATGTCAATCACTGTTATTGTTCATTCGCGTCATTGATCACTGTATAGCCTATCAAACTTGTAAGATTTTTTCAATGATTTTTCCCAACAAATCGGGGCACATGATGGTCCCTTCTTTCTTCCCGTATTGATGTTATTATCTTCATTTCAGGTATTATACTGTGACACATGCAGAGAATCTTGCCATCCGAATAGAGGTCCATTGGCAACGCATAATCTAGGCCCACCAAGAGGCAGCTGGCAAACGAATACCACCAAGGGCATTCGAGGATTCGAGGGCACCCCGATCTGCAATGATCACAATGGAGAAGCCGTCACTCTATATTGTGCTTTATGTAAGATTGCTACATGCGCTTCGTGTCTACGAGATCGACATGCTGCTCATCCCCACGATGTTTTGCCGCTGGCTGCTGCGTGCAGAGCTCAAAAGGTGAGTCTTTTTCCGATCCATCATTCCTTGGGTTTTTAGAATTCTGTCATATTTTATTCTTGGTTGAGAGTACTAGATATCTATTCGCAACAGCTAAAATTTAGATAGAACAGCTAAATTCTAGCTAGAACAGCTAAATTTTGTTATCTTTCTTAGGTCGTTTTATTTCTATGCGCATGGAAGAACCCCAGAAATATTCAACGGATATATACTTGAACGTTCCGAGTGACGAGTTTTTGAGTGATCGTAATTTCATTGGTATAGAAACCGATGTGAGTACACAGGGAATGTTGGTATTATTGTGTTTTACGGTCTGTTTGAGTGAGGATTTAGTCAATTCGAATAGGTATATGTTCCTTATGTTGCCCGAATTTGGATAGAAATCTCTAAATATATCCCTGGTGCATGATAGTGTAAGTTTTGTCAAAACACCTTTTGTGTATTCACATTTCATCAAAATCTATGAATATCACCTCAGTACTTCGGGATATAATCACGTGCGTGTGAATTACTGAGTGGATTGATAAGATACACTGGAAATAAAATTCTGGGACAGTTAACGTTCGGACATCAATGGCTGATGTCTGTGGAAAATAAAATTTTAAGATCTGCTATTACTATCTGCTATTTTTCACGGACATCAGCTGTTGATGTCCAAACGTTATCCGTTCCATAATTTCATTTCCAGTGTGAATAAGATAGAGAATGAGTAAACTACATGATGAGGAAAAGTCACATGAACGACCAAACAAGTGAACTGATTAACACTTGAATCTTCAAACTGAACGCACAGAGAGAGTCACTGTCTCATTTGGGGATATACCAACTCTCTTCTTCTCTCTCGCTTCTACGAGGAAACGGACACCGGGATGACCACGCGGAGGCACCCATCGCTGCCGATTAGGATGAGTAATCCGTTTTTGCAAAAGGCTACCCGATCCGGCTTGTGGGTCAAGTTCAAATCCCAACTTTTTGTATGACCTTTTTATCTTTGATTATTTTTATAGAAGGACATATGGGGCTAAATTTCTCAAGTGTACCAGCGCAAACATTTTTACCTCCCCAATCTTTCTGAAATTTCACTGAAATGTAGTACTAGTTAGTGACTTTTAATCCTATAAAGGATTTTGCTCTGGTACCTCTGGGTATCAAACTACAGGGGTCAAAAATTCACAGATTTCGTTTAATCAGCTCTTTTGAAGATATAATCCCTTAAATTACATTTTTTAAAAAAATCATTTTCGATATTGTTTTTTGTAGCTTTTTTTCTGTTCTTTACAATGGAGTGATCTGTTTTTGTGAGAAAAAATTTTTCCCAACAAATTTAACGAGTTCAAAGTTATTTTGGCATTTTTTTTTCAATTTCGACAATTTTGAAAATTTTTTAAGTTAGCTCATTTGAAAGCTGAATTCTTCAGCTTTGAAATTGTGGGAAGAAAATTTTATCTGGCATTGGCAACGGTTTGAAGCGCGCGTGTCGCATATTCCTATTATCTCCTGATATGGTTTGTCATACCATTGGCGCGGAATACAAGCAGTGATGCTAGCATTTGGTCGACCGAGTCGGTTTTCCCCCTCCATCACGCTGTATACAATCAAATTTCTTCTGTCGGAGGTTTCATTGTGTGTGTGACATTTCTATACAGACAGATGTGATGGAGAGGGAAAATCGACTCGGTCGACCAAATGCTGGCATCACTGAATACAAGTGAAACGAACTGTTTTTCAATAAAATATGATTTTTTAATCATGCCAATGATTTCATACAATTTTACCGTACCCTTATATCATCAAACTTCAACAATAACAGCTTTTGAAATTATGAAACATAATCATGAATAAATACACATAATATAATAAATATGTAATAATTTTGCTCGAAGCAATATATTGAGCGCAATTTCTTATTCGTATTAACTTTTTTTTTGAATTTTCATGTTTGGGAAAACATCTACATTCAATGATGACGAAAATACTCGTAAATGCAAAGTCATGTTCGAAGTGGGGATGAAACAATGATATTTGAGCGTTCCTGGGATTGTTTTTGCAATTTCGAAGCGAGTTTTGAGCTTTTTAGCAGTGATTTCATGTTTTGTCTTCGAACTAAAAAAAACAACAGTTTCTGAAAAATCTCTCTTTGCCCATTCGTAAAGCGCATCAGTATTTAAAATTTGCTGCTTAGACCTCGCTTGAAGACTCGCTCGAGCTGCTAGTCGTTTCAGATTACCACCGATACCGTCACAAGGGCCTTTTCCATGAGCGGTTGCATGGAAATGTCATTTAGCTGCTATTCCAAAATCTTTGTAATGATACGAAAGATTTTTGAAATTATATCTATACTTGAAGTGCTGAGATGCTCCATCCGTAAAATAGAAAATTTTTCTTGGTTGAAAATGCTCTTTCAGGTACGCTATTATAATTTTTTTGGAATTCGTACATAGCGATTGTATCGTGATTAAAATTATCCGATGAAATAGCAATGCTCTGATGACGTTCGTTTCCTTGTTCGTAATAAATGACAGTGGTGAAAATTGTCGTTTGGTCGTTGTTACAGTGGAAAGCCTGTGCAGCATTCTGGGCTTCAAACGCATAATTTTCCGCGAAATTGCATAAAACTCAAAATTCTCCTTCTTGTAAATTATCCTTCAAATTTCTCAGAAAAGATGACTGCTGTTTCGCAACGAATGAATGAAATTTGAGTTTCGAAAGACAGCGAGAAAGTTCTTCTAAAAAATCTTCCGCATCTGCAACTCCAGTACGCAAAGTGCTACGATCAGTCTGTTGCCAAATTTGATGTTCGAGTTTTTCGATGCAATTGTCTTCGAAAACTGTTGGTGGAAAATTCTGGAAACCCTCTTTGCCAGGACATAATAAACATTCATCGAGATAACATTCGACACATGGATTCTGACATAAAAGCATTTTAAGAGCATCATGATAAGTGGCGATCGGATTATTCGCACCGGATGGTAATTTTTGAATATCTATCGCATCAAGCATTAAATTGACATTCTTTTGATGGACACAAACGCAAACAGTATGCGTTCCACTAGCACCAGCGAGTACGCGATTACGAGGTCTAAGCTGCGAGAATGTAGAGAGACTGACCGGAACAGTAGGATTCTGATCGTTGAAAGCAAAATATAATTCTGAAAGATTACACAGAATCAATCTCTTTTGTACGTGCTCTCGTGATCCGTCTTCTTTTTTAACTGAAACAAAATCTTTCATGCCCGGCATTATACGACTATTTCCGTCATCATTATAGAAACTCATGATCTTATTTTTTATTTCAAAAGCTAAAGCATGACCCTTCCTTGGAGATGGTGACGTTAAAATACCATTTTCTTTTACCAGTTCGATAGCTTTCCTAGCTTGGCGTTCAGAAGTCTCAAACTCGTCAGCAAGTCTCTTCCGACCCCAGGATTTTGGCGCAAGCGTGAGGAGTAATACTTTTTCCGAAGCACTCGAGGAAGTTTTATACTTCTGCTCAATTCGATCAAGAACCTCCATAGCCGATTCATGTTCCTCAATATTACAATCTCTTGGTTTTTTCTCTAATGGCTGGTACACGGAGAAAACAGTAATGAGAAAAATGATGTAATTTGTCGAAAATTTTACCATAATTTATAGAGTGTGAGCGTTCGTCTGTACCTATTTCAAAAAATACCATAATAAATGGAAAAAATTGCTCATAGTAAAATCCAATAGAATTCTATGACACGTTTTCCAATGATTCATGCATGTTCTACTATGACGGAAAACAAATTTCGGTACACGTCATCACAAGAAAACTCCAAGCGACTAGAGTGATATTTTTGCTAGACAGTATGGGACTTTTTCTGTAAATACAACGATTCCCAAAAAGTATGAGATATAGCTTTATGATAACAATCCGGCTGATCAGAAAATAATTAAAATGAGAGGAGGGGAGGGGGTGGCGGCGGCTTTTTTGCTACCTCTCTTCCCGTCCTCCCTCTTTGTTCTGTGTGTTTTGTGACAGATGTTGAATTCTGCCATCTTGGGACTGCAATTAGACAAAGTTTCGATCATTCAGGAAGGTAGTTTTTTATATACCATATAACAAGTGTATCTCCAATGACGGGGTCCCCCTTCTCACGATTGTCTGCTTGGCTGTGCTGCTCCTATGATGATGATGATGAACTGGAACACAAGAAAATTCCTCAACGCGCAAATATGATGTATACATCGTGCATATATATAAGCTTAAGAAGAATGAAGTTATAGTGACGCACGTAATGATCAGTTTATATACGAATTGAACAATCTCGACTCCAATCGTGAGAAAATTGGGATGATAGGAGCGCTCCACTGTGCCACTTGAAGTGGATTCAAATGAAAGGCGGCAAAGTGAACTTCCACAGTATTGTAGCGAGTATTCATCACACCTCTTACAATACAAAATCGTTTCGTTTATTTGAAAATCTTCTGTCTCACTTCCGCGTAAATACACTCTCGGTCGTTCGTTCGTTCGGAAATCATCGGCGAACGTCGAGAGATGGTTTACGTACGCACGCTTATAATTCGCCGTAAAATCGAATAATGTTTTGAATACAAATGAATCATTTTTCCCATACTAAATCGGATTTTAGGAATATCAAAGAATATGCCGTACTGGTATTGCTTTGATCAACTGAAGTTGTTTTTTTTTTTTTTTTTTTTTTTATTGCAATACATGGGTTACACCCTCTGATATAAAAAGTAAATACAGAGTCAATACAAGACAGCGTCCAAAGACGCATAAAATACAATTACAATATGGTCATGCATTAACCGACAGTTTAAACCGATTCAAGGAAACACCAAACAATTCCATCGACCGATCGAAATTATTTGCTAATTCACAAATGCGAGAAATCAGATCATAATTTCCAAATCTAGATTTAAATTGTACAGGTCTAAATAAAAGCGCTCTCCTAACTGGTCTACCGGGGATGTTAAAATCAACTTTACTCAGCAATGACTCGCAATCAAGAAAACCATTAATCAATTTAAAAAGAAATAGGAGATCATTCATTTGTCTCCGCTCTTCGAGGGTAGTTAAATTCATTCTGTGAAGAATTCTGGAGTAATCATGGTCAGAATATCTCATAGGGCAGCCTATTCTACAAGCAGTTGTTGTGAAGTTTTAAATAATACATTCTGATTCATACCATTACGGATAGCGATATATGTTATTATGAATAAATGATATATATGTTTTATTATTTTTGCCATCAGTATGGTACTTTCTGAAGACCCGTCTCTCAAAATTGAATTCATAAATATTAAACTTTCAAAGTTGAATTGCATATCTTCTTATCGGTTCAAGACTAACGCTCGGACTCTAGACATTATGGTAATATTTTCCACAAATAATAACAGTTTCCTCAATTCTGTTTTCTCCGTGTAATCATCGTCATTACCATGTTCATCAATACCATCATCATCGTCATCCTGAATTATGTGAAACATATCGTAGTAATTAATTGTAATTCAGATAAATGTATTATTCATTTTCAGTGATGTACAAATTGTCTTTTCAGCAATTGAAAATATGATATCAATACTTCGAGTGAAACATGATCGAACGAATCATCTTGTGCATCAATTGGAGGCTTCTCTCCAGAACAAGCAGCAGCTTCTTTTCTACATAACCCACACACTTTTGCGCCGGGGAGGATACTGGGAAACTTTTTTTGTAGATTTGGAGAAATAGTTCTGAAATCTCTTGATTTGAATTTGTGATGGATTTTGTGCAAAGGGTTACAACAACGATCAACGAAAGTTTGAGTTGCAGACAATCGTTAACCATATGATTCGACTTCAAGCAATTGGAGCAAAGTGCTGCCCTCCTAACAATATTCAACCGACCCTCATAACTTGCTTTCAATGATTCTTCACAACGTTAGGTGAAATGAGCTTGTTTACAAATATGACAAAAGGGTTTAGCACGAGCAACATAATTTGCTGAAAATTGAATTGATTACGTGAAGTAGTAACCCGATTGTGATTATTGTGATTAACTGTCTCATCTGATTTGGTTTCTAATATGTTTTGACGATGATGCCAAAATTCTAACGACAAATTCATGTCTGGTTCCTTCACACCTTGTAACTCTTCTTCCCAAAGCATTTGAGTTTGGTTATCAAGTCTTGATACTATTGCATAAATTGGGAATAACTCTCAGAATAGTCGATTTAAAGCTTCTAGTACACGATAATGTTGAATAGCTGTATCTGAAATACCACCGATTGACGGTGCCGCTTAACGAGTAAGAACGAGTGCAAGCGAACATTGCCGAAAACTCACGAACATGAAAGATTACATTTTTGGTTTTAGAGGCGCATAGTTAAGGACTACCCTGGTTAAAAGAACCCATTGATTCTGACCAATTCTCATTGAATTACGATTGAACGTGGACAATGTTCTGACCAAATCTCACCGGTGATTTTTCAATGAGATCTGGTCAGAACTTTCATGTGAATCTCGTTGAATCTGGCCAAATCTCACGAAATTCCGATTAAACTTGGACAATGTTCTGACCAAATCTCATTGAATTTCATTTGTCAGATTCAATAGATTCTTTTAACCAGGGTAAACACATAACTTCATGAGCATTAACATAAGGTACGTACATAAGCATAAGCGTAAGCCGAAGCATAAGCATAAGATTTTGCGTCTCAGTTCAAAGACACAAGCAGAAGCAGAAGCAAGCAAAAGTGGCAGAGTCGATGCTTTCAGAAGCTTTTTCCAGAAAATTAAACATTTTTAATATGTAAGTATTGAATATTCGAATCATATCAATAAAAATAGAAAATAAATCATGAATTGAGGAACAGTTTCAATGTATAAATTTCAAATTTCGATTTATTGAACATTTTAATTGTATTCTAACCTCTGAAACAATTCCTCAATCAAAAATTTCCATAATCGAATTATAGTTGAAACAAATAATTGTTCATCTTATTTAATTCGTTTGAATTAATATATGGAGTAATTCAGGACACACATATACGAGAGAATTACCCACCCAACACATGACAGTCTTTGTAATGAGGATGTTGCAGGCAACATGCTAGTCGCAAGGTTTACACTCAATCATGTAGCAGGTTATATGACATTTATTATATGAATATAATGATGCATATACATTTGTAATATAGCCACCAAAGGATATTTATGTAATCAAGTCATCTGATCTGGTACATACTTCAGCATGAAATTAGCTGCCACCAGCATGTTGGATGCAAAGTTCTCGTTACAAAAGCTGTGATATGTTAGCCGAACAGTTTTCTTCAGCATTGATGCCGACGAAAATGAGTGTCTAATTTTGTCTAAATTAAATGTGTGATACCATTTCCTAAAAGATGGAGATTTTTTTTCATCGTATGTATGACATGGAAACTGCCATCGTGAACCTAACAATGCTTTTTATTTCATGTAAAAGAACATGGATTCAATGGATCACGATTATTCTTTGGGTTTGGATTTGAAATATATGTTTTACCTGCAAAATGATGTGGATACTGAAGTAACAAACAACCAATCGTTAGAAAAAGCTGATGTAGATAGTGTGATCATCGAGCTGGTACGAAACTATCCTAATTTGTACGACAAGAAAAGGCAAGATTTCGAAGATAAAGTAAAAAAAGAGAATTCTTGGCAAGAAATCGGCAAGATTTGTGGAATACAAGGTAAGTTTATAAACAATATATGCACATTTGAAACATCAATATTTTCATTTTGGAATTCCAAAATATGTATTGATTTCTTTGCGTGTTCTGTAATTGATCATCACAGCAGAAGAATGTATCAGACGTTGGATCAGGTCACGAGCACGATACTCAAGAGAAAAAGAACCCAAAATAAGGAAACAAAGAGTGGGTGTGGGGCTACAAGTAGAAAAAAAAATCTATTCTTACAGAATATGCAGTTTTCAGAGAAATACGTCGTACCTAGAAGGTAAGATAGTCAAGTATAATTCAGTGTTAGACGTAACTTGATTGATTTGATATGTACGCTTCAGATTTCTTCACATGTTTGCAAAGTATGTCATTCATCATTCATCATTCATCATTCATTAATTGATGCAATTATTTCACAAATGCATTCATAGTTGACCGCATTCAATCAGCTCAGATGATTCCACGGTCCTTGAATATTCGAAATATCGATGAATGTGCCAATAACCTCAAAATTTACTTATCAGTTACACATACTTTGAAACTGTACTGGTTCTTTGAAATGTCATGCAAATTCAATTTTCCCTGTTTTTTTGTTCAATTTGTGCTGAAATAATTATTCAAATTCAAACTAGACAGACCAGACAGATTTATTCACGCAAATTATCAGATACGAAGAAGGCGAATATGTGTATTGAAATATGTTTCATCAAATAATTTCGGAAAAAATTTTCATCATTAAAGATACACCTTTGAATACCAATTTATAAATTCGATTTGGAACCCAATCGATATTTCCGTCGAAACCTTGCGTCAACATTGCAGTGATATTCAGGAGATCTCGGAAGGAATAATTCCAGAATTTACGCTGAACAAATTCCATATATTTATTTAGTGAACGTCTATATTAACATTTCTCCTATGACTTATATTTCGATGTATGTTTTCGGATCATGTACAAACAACCCCTGAAGAAGCTCCAAGATGGAAACTTTCCTACGTTAGATTCAATAGATGGAAAATCAAAATTAATGTACTCTCCGAATACTAATGAAGAAAGGATGAATCATGGCCTGATCATTTTCAAACATGTCCTACTTCAGGGAATGAAGAACAAAGTGAGGCTCCGACTACCATCGAGTGGGAGGATGAGGATGTACGAGGTGTGTTCAAAAAGTAAGGTGACTTTTCAAATTTCGCGGGCAACGTACTTTCGATTATCGATTTTTTTGTTTTGTTATGTTGGCACACTCTTCCCGAACATCTGTACCAAGTTTCAAGTGTATAGCATGTTTTGTTTGGTTGTGAGAGGCGTAAAGGTTATAAGTGTTTTGCGTGCTCGGCGATTTCTTGCTATCGAAAAATATGGATCAAAGGATTTGCATCAAATTTCGTGTAAAAAATAAATCAAAGTGCTCCAAAACACTCAAAATGTTGACAGTAGCATACGGTGAAACTGTTCTGAGTAAAAAAAATGTTTACAAGTGGTACAAACTCTTCCAAGATGGCCGGGAAGATGCCAATGACGAGCCTCGCTCTGAACGCCCAAGCACGTCAACAACTGATGAAAACGTTCAAGCAGTGAAGAAAATTGTTTTGGAAAATCGTCGAATCACTATCAGAGAAGTTGCTGAGGATGCTGGTTTATCGCTTGGCTCGTGCCATGAAATTTTTTCTAACGTTTTGGGCATGAGACGTGTGTCAGCGAAGTTTGTTCCGAAATTGCTAAATTTTGACCAAAAGAAACGTCGCATGAGCATCGCTCAAGAACTGGTGAATGACGTCAACGACGACCCAGATTTAATCAAAAGGGTCATAACTGGTGACGAATCATGGGTATATGGTTATGATGTCGGAACCAAAGTCCAATCGTTCCAATGGAAGACCCCAGATGAGCCAAGACCGAAAAAAGCACGCCAAGTTCGATCAAATGTCAAAGTTTTGCTCACTGTTTTCTTCGATTCCCATGGCGTGGTGCGTCAGGAGTTCTTACCATATGGTCGTACGGTCAATAAACAGTATTATCTTGAAGTTATGCGCCGTTTGCGAGAAGCAATACGAAGAAAACGTCCAGAATTGTGGAAAAATAATTCATGGCTTTTGCATCACGATAATGCCCCTGCTCACTCATCTTTGCTTGTGAGAGATTTTTTGGCCAAAAACAACACCACAATCATGCCTCAGCCACCATATTTACCGGATTTGGCCCCATGTGACTTTTTCTTGTCCCTAAAACTAAAGAGACCTATGAAAGGACGGAGATTTGCAACGATTGAAGAGATAAAGACTGCATCGCTGGAAGAGCTCAAGGCGATACCGAAAAGTGCTTATGAGAAGTGCTTTCAGGATTGGAAAAACCGTTGGCATAAGTGTATTGTATCTGAGGGGGATTACTTTGAAGGGGACAACATAAATATTGATAAATAAATAAATATTTTTTCTTAAAAATACAAAGTCACCTTACTTTTTGAACACACCTCGTATCCCCAAATATTAAAAATACTCCATTGAAAGATTCAATATCGTCAACATACATTCCACAGTCAGTGAAAAATGGTTCTCAAAACAAACGCACGCGTCTACTCTCTGAAAACGATAATATGCTCTCTGATAACTCATTGGAAAAATCATTCGCAGCATCTTCAAGTGTATTAACTAAAAAGTTGATACAAGATTCAGGGAAACAAGATGATTCGGAATTATCTTTTGTGAATTCAATAAAAGATGAACTCAATTGACTGTCAAGAGAAGGAAGAGCACTTGAAAAGGAAAAAATTTTGAATATTATTTACCATGAATCAGTTGAAATAAAAGCAAGATTACTTTGACAGCACTGGCTACAGTGATCCCAAGCTATGTGCAAAATGAGTTTGAAAAAATTCTACTCCAAGTGACTATAGTACAGCGCATAGGGAAGCATCAGACACTTTCCTAATTCCAAAAGTTCCAACAAACAAGAGAACCTTTCGTGATCCAGAGATCTCTTCGGAATGCTCGAGAACTTTCACACTACACCCACGATATATTTTGGGTTTCTTGAATGGTTCTTAATTCTAAAAGCGGGTTCAAAGACAGTTGACAGATTTTTTTTGAGATTATTTCAAACATTTGTAAAAACAGATGTTTTAGAAGTAATAACACCCCCAAAAATTTAAAATACATGGTTGGGTACTCCAAAATCGCATTGTCCTAAGGTAGGCACTTGGGTCTAATTGTTTTCAACCTTCTTTGCTGCTTTGTTTTATTCAAAATCATTTTCATCCAAATGAAAATTGATTCATCTGAACGGTAGGGAGCAATGGATCTGAACAGAAGTAAGCCTGAAATTCAAGTGACTTGCATAAGATAGACCCGCTAAAAATTTGGTAACCATTATGGTTTGTGGAGCGTGACTAATAGTACGATGTTTGTAGTACATTTGCAGTGGGATGCAGAGTTGCCAGATGAGCTCCGACGCTCAGGGGAAGAGTACCCCTACCATCACTTCATGTATATAATAGTCGTAAGTATTGGTGAGTAACACTTACAACACTTACATATATGAGGTGATGGTGGGGGTACATTTTCCCTCAGCGTCGGAGCTCATCTGGCAGCTCTGGTGGGATGTCTGTAGTCTGTGGTGGTATTTTTTCGGGCATAATTCATTTCAATTTCTTGTACTTGGGGCTTACTTCCATTCGGGTCTATCGACCCTTGGCATCAGGATTATGAGTGTGAACCTCGCCTTAAATGTACTTTATACAAAATGTAGAATTTCGAAGTGCTTGTACTGCTTCGTTTGAGGCTGGGTTGTGGTCAAGGTAGAGTGTGTTGAGTGTCATTCTCCAGTCAAGTAACACTGACTCGACATTTTGCTTTTGATGTTGTGATTTTTTCCATGAAAAAAGACTTGAAAACCAGTATTTTCCTTTCTTTCGTCCATTTGATATTGAGTATCATCTTCAATATCACTGAGTCATCAAATTTTAGAGTAGTCCCTTGATCCGTTCATACGAACAGTAGGTTTTTTTCTTTTCATTATTAAGTGACTGATTTCATAATCTTCATTTTATTTGGATTCACAGCATAAGGTCGCATTATGGTCCTTGGTCCAAAATCAGTTATTAAAAAAACTGAATTGGCTCAGTACGTCTCATTTCTCATGCATATTATAATCTTCTTCTTCAGGGACCGTCAACGCTTTTGATCAAAGGTCAGATATTCACTGGAATGGGAACATGAATAGCAAAAGAGAGAGTGAAGAAAGAGGTCGTGGGTAAAGAATGTACTACTGCATATGTAATTCGATGATACCAAATTAATTTCAGAAACAATAAGACTTAAAAGAACAGCTCGAAGAAAAACAAATTCAGTCCGAACACATCCATTCAAATGAATGATCACAAAATAGAAAAAACGTTAATATTTGAGTATTATTGAAAACACTGACAAAACATTGGTGTCAGTTTTATTTTCACAAAATTCTCTTCACAGTTGAAGTTTTTACATTAAAATTCTTTGAAAGATTTCGATTTGAACCATTAGAAGAAAACAATTTTATTTCGATGTTTATCCTTGGTTGAACACACTATCAGCATCGATGAAAATCACCAGGTTCGATGTTAAGCTCTGGAATTGATATTATTTCAATCCAACTATATGGGATACAAGAATCTTAATAATTATTACCGAAGATAACATGATATTAGTTACAAATGGTATTGTAATCTGAATCGTTTTTGATATTTCATGTGGATATGTATGTATCCTTTTTATTTCTTACAATGCTTGTGAGCGCCGCCCTCCCATAAAATGCTCCTCACTTCATCTACTTACCACTACCTTATCCTAGCTTATAGATACATAGACAATGAAGACCTTAACCTCTGCATCCATCCACGCCAGATCGAGAGAGAGAGAGAGATCACACATCCTTCCATTCTTACAATCATTCATCCCCTTCCATCCCTCTCCCCCCCCCCTTGTCCTTGGGGACATTAGCGGCGTGGCAGCAGCCGAATCTTTTCTGACAAATCATGCAAAAATGAAGCGATATATCCAAAATGTCGCTCCATACAGACCATCTTTATTGATTGAAGAAGATCTGTATGAAGCAATATTTTGATTATATTGCTTCATTTTTACATAATTTGTCAGGAAAGATTAGGCTGCTGGTATCACCTTCAGAAGTGCGAAAGGAAAACGTAAAATTTTGCGCGAACTTTTCCCAGAAGTAACGTACTTAATACAAATTTGAAGTGCAGAACGATGAATAAATTACCTGGCATCGCACATTGCCCGAAAGTTTGAATGCCCCAATGATTTCTGAAAGCCAGAAAATGGAATTGTAGAATTTCTTAGCGTTTGAAGGTCAAAACAATACAATTATATTTTTCAGCCTTCAGAAATCATTAGAACAATCACAGTTTGCGGTAACACGCAATTCCAGGTATGTAATCCAATATTCTTCACTTTGAATTCAATTATTTTGAGAAATGTTCAATATTTTTCTTCATTGTAACTTTCCTTTATTCTTTGTCCTCCCATTGGTCTCATGTAAAAGCATTATAAACTAATCATTCAATGAATATCACGATCTTTGCCCCGGTTTACAAAATCATACTGCCATGTGACTTGACCTTGTGGAGTCATGAAATATTGTGCGATGATATCTCTTTGCCAACCAGGGTAACTGTTAGCATTATCATTTGGAATATTTTGGTTCTGTTTCAATGTTAGAGGAGCAAAATCAGTTCCAGATTGTTTTTGCTGTTCAAAAAATTGATCATCATTGTTCTGACTTTGTAAAAAATTATGTAATGCTACAGTCGCTTTCACAAATTCCATCACATTTTGCGGTTGTGCATTCATGGTTTCCTTGTAAATACCCCATCTTTGAACCAATATTCCGAAACGATTCTCAGATATTCGATAACAATCTATAATTGGATATATTTTTGGTTCTATTCAGAAATTCACCTGAGTACGGCGTTAGGAAATTTGGTTCTAATTTGAAAATGGAATCTCCGATAAAAGAAGGGAATACTCCGATATTGGAATCTGGTAACCTTTGGGAATGTTGAATACATCATTTTTGACAGCATTGCCAGATGTGCCTTCCCAAATTTGAGTGTCGGAATCTCCTCCATATGATCCAATATCATATAAAGGAAATTTATATCTATAATGACAAACCGCGAGTAAAACGATACTAGAATATTTTTTATAATTAAAATTTAACAAGCCAGATTCAGGAGGCGCTCTGATAGGTACGTGTTTACCGTCAACAGCACCTATGCAATCAGGAAAATTCCAATAGTTTCAGAAGCCATCCATTGTTTGCAACCAATTCTTTTCATCAGGAGGTCGAAGATAGGATGCACCCATCACGTTGCCAATTTTCTCACTCACTTCTTTTATGATTCAATGTACATTCGACACCCTGTTGCGGATCTCAGCCCCTCGTTGGACTGGTATCACTGGTTCTTCGCAGAAACTTCATATTCATGGGTTCTCAGACGCGTCGAATGCCGTATTTGCAGCAGTGGTTTACCTCGTAGTTGAGGATTCTCCTGAGAACGTGCAAGTATCTTATTATTTCAAAAACAAGGGTCTCTCCTCTCAAGACGGTTACCATACCGGGGTTAGAGTTGAGCGCGGCTCATCTGCTCGCAAATCTCATTCATTTCGTTAAGTCCGCATCATCATGGAGTAATCAGTCTTACGACCGGTTTGATGAAACTCTCCACCCCTGTATATTATCCATCAAACGTTTAATTTCTACATATCTACTACATCCCTTGTCTTGTACGATTTGCTTCATATAACTTGATCTAGGTCTACCTTCACCAGTTTTACCATTCATTTTCCCTTCCAATATTGTTTTCAATAAACTCTCATGCCGTAATGTGTGTCCTATAAGATTGCTTCTTCTCTTCACGATGTGTTCCAAAAGATTTCTTTTTTCATTTATCTGCACGAGTACTTCTTCATTTTTGACTTTGTCTATCCATTTTATTCTGAGCATCCTCCTATAACACCACATTTCAAAAGCTTCAAGTCTTTGTTGATCAGTTTCCCCCATTGTCCAAGTTTCGCAACCATATAATGCTGTGCTCCACACGTAACTTTTCAAGAATTTCTTCCTTACTCCCAAGCTCATATTTTTTGAGCATAATAACTGTTTCTTTTGGTAAATAGCCTGTTTCCCTTGTGCTATCCTTGCTCTTATATCTCTTTCGCTTTTGCCGTTTTCTGTAATTATGCTTCCTAGATATTTGAATTCTTTCACTTGTTCAATTGTCCCGGTATCTATTTTGATTTTCGTTCTTCTATTAGGTGTACAAATAAGTTTCCGCGGTTTGTCAAAAGATGGCCCCACCAGAAGGTTATGGAGAAATTGTCAGATGTAAAACGTAATATCCCAAGTTTAGTCATCTGGCAACACCATAACCTTAAAGTACTAGTGATTCCGTATCAGCATCACGTAATTTTTTTCGTGCAAAAATGTCAAGTTTTATTCCGAATAAGCATCATTTGCGGGAACTTTTGATTTACTTCTTTAATGTGAAAAAATCTGCAGCTGAGGCGCATCGATTGCTTCTAGGAGCATATGGTGAAGCTGCTTTAAGTGAGAGAAGTTGTCAGGAATGGTTTCAAAAGTTTAAGAACAGTGAGTTTGACGTTAAAGACAAAGAACGCAGTGGAAGGCCGAAAGTGTACGAAGACATGGAATTAGAAGTACTATTGGAGGAAGATTCGTCCCAAACGCAGAAAGAACTTGCACTTACTCTACAAGTGACTCAACAAGCAATTTCATATCGTTTAAAATCGTTAGGAATGATTCAAAAACAAGGAAATTGGGTTCCATATGAACTAAAGCCGAGAGACGTTGAACGCCGATTATGCATGAGTGAAATGCTGCTTGCCAGGAATAAAAAAAAGAGTTTTTTGCATCGTATAGTCACTGGTGACGAAAAATGGATTCACTACGATAATCCAAAGAAGAGAAAGTCATGGGTTAAGCCCGGCGAACCATCAACATCGACAGCTCAGCCGAATATTCATGGAAAAAAACTCATGCTGTGTATTTGGTGGGATCAGCTTGGTGTCGTGTGTTATGAATTGCTAAAACCAAGCGAAACCATTACTGGAGCTCTCTACCGAACACAATTGATGAGATTGAGTCGGGCACTTAAGGAAAAACGCGCCCATTACTACTCCAGACACGACAAAATTATTCTTTTACACGATAATGCTCGTCCACATGTTGCGGCGCCGGTAAAAACATACTTGGAAACACTCAACTGGGAAGTTTTACCCCACCCGCCGTATTCACCAGACTTAGCCCCTTCTGATTATCACCTGTTCCGGTCGATGGCACATGGTCTGTCTGAGCAGCGCTTCACATCATATGAAGACACCAAAAATTGGGTAGATTTGTGGATAGCGTCAAAAGGTGAAGAGTTTTTTCGACGGGGTATCCGAATGTTGCCAGAAAGATGGGGAAAAGTAGTGGCAAATGATGGGAAATACTTTGAATAAAACGTAATGTACTTTTCCTTTACAATAAATTCCTAATTTTTTATAAAAAACCGCGGAAACTTATTTGTACACCTAATAGCTGTTTTCGCTGCTGTACACATCATGAATTTTGTTTTGTCTTTATTTATATCCATACAATAGTTTTCCAATAATATTGACCCATATTGTTGAGAATATTTCCTAACTCAGTACTACTCGTGGCAAATATGTCTATGTCATCCGCGAATCTCAACATACTTATATTTTCGCCCTGTGATTTCGATTGAATTTCCTTCTTCACTTCGTTCATTGCTTCTTTTATATATAAATTGAAAATCAGTGGCGATAATGAGCATTAAGTCCGCATACAAATTTCAAAATGTAAACATTCGGTGTTGGTCTGATTCAGCTGTCACGCTGGCATAGATCAGACAACCTTCCGCTAAACGGGGAGTTTTTGTTGCGAATAGAGTATCGAAGATTCAATCTTTGACCAAGATTTCTTCATGGAGGCATGTCCCTGGGACTGAGGACCCAGCTGACGCAGCTTCACGCGGCGTAACTGCCAGTAGCTTACTCACCGATGCTAGGTGGTGGCAAGGGCCCGAATGGTTGAAGTTATCCCCCGAATTTTTGCCTCCAGAGCCTCTTGGTTCAGTTTCTAGTGGATCGGAAGGGCAGGAGGATGCTCAAGTGTCTTTGGTCGTAACTAGAGAGGAACTTATGGTCACCCTTCAGACCAGTTTCGTTCTGGACTAGATTATTGCGAGTATATTGCTATTGCAAAAGATTTATTGATCTCGCTCAGAAAAAGGAAGTTGTTCATCGCGATATCACCATCACTGCTGTTGAGCTCTCCGGAGCTGAAGATTGGTGGGTCAAACGTTCACAAAGTATTTACTTCGCGCAAGAGTTGAAAGCTCTCAATCAGAAGGAGGTAGTTCACAGAAAGAGCTGCTTGTTAAGGTCAGATCCATTTTCAAGTGAGCAAGGTGTGATACGGGTTGGGGGTGGCTTAAGTGGTCCGCTCTATCTCATGCTGAGAAGCATCCAATCATTCTTCCAAGATGTGAGATCACGGACCTTATAATACGTGATCCGCATTTCCAAACCTCGCACGAAGGGGTGCAGTTGATGCTGCGAGTCTTGCGACTCAGATATTGGGTCATAGGAGCTAGAGTTCTGATTAAACGATGCGTTCACGATTGCGTCAGGTGTACTCGTATGAGGGCAGTTGCGCCAACTCAGCTCATGGGCTCTTCACCTGCTTTTAGGGTGAATCATTCACGCCCCTTTGCTCACAGCGGGGTTGATTTTGCTGGGCCTTATCTTATTCGTCCTTGGAAAGGCCGAAGGCATCAGACGTATAAGGCTCATGTGTCGTTGTTCATATGTATGGTTACAAAAGCAGTACACATAGAATTAGTTGTTGGTTATTCTGCTGATGATTCCCTCGCTGCATTCGATCGTTTTGTGGCAAAAAGGGGCCTACCAGCAGTCGTTTATTCGCACAATGGAACGAATTTCGTTGGCACTGGAAAGGAATTGGTTAACGCATTCAAAGCTGCAATCCACGATCCAGTAGTCAAGACCCACGTATCTAATAACACTATGCGTTGAGAGTTTATTCCGCCTGGGGCACCTCATTCCGGGGGTCTTTGGGAATCGGGGGTCAAAAGCGTAAAGTTCCATTTGCGCCGGGTGTTAGGATCAATGCTTCCTACGAAAGAAAAATTTTCTACAGTCCTTTGCAGGATCGAGGCCTGTCTGAATAGTCGCCCAATAGGTCCGCTACACGACGACATTGAGTCGTTGAATGCTCTTGATCCTGGGCATTTCCTGATTGGGTCAGCGGTAGTGGCGGTTCCTACTCCCTCGGTACTAGATGTCAGAGAAAATCGACTTTCTCACTGCCAAATGGTTCAGAGAATTGTCGAGCATTCTTGGAAACGATGGTCTACCGACTATCTCCATTCGCTCCAGAAACGTTCACGTTGGCATCTGAAGCCACCCTGACATACCGCCGTCCAAATGGGAGATTGGTCGGGTTTTGGAATGTCATCCCGGCTCTGATGGCTTGGTTCGCGTGGTGACCCTTAAAACTGTCTCTAGGGTCTATAAGAGACCCATCTCGAAGTTGTGTATTCTACCAACTCATTTGCGTCATGAGTCTGATGCTTGCGATCGAATGCTCAATCTTAACATAATGACCTAGTTATTTAAGTGTATGAGTGCTATATTTTGCATTTCGTTCATCCCGCACGAAGGATTGAACGAGGCGGGCGGGATGTTGCAGATGAATCCGCTATATCCGAAATTTGTAAGAGAGAAGGCGTCGAGGGAGTGGTTTGAACGCTTTGCCCGCTCGCACATCCGGGTTCGATGTCCTCTCTGGCCACCTGATTTCGAGAGATACGTTTGGAGGTGTGAAATTAGGAGTATGTGTGATGTAAGTCAGTCGCTTCGGTACGCTCGTTACGACACCAAGAATTCCTACGCTCTCACGATTCTTTGGGTATCTGCTCGCGGTTTTCCATGAGTCGATCCAACTGATCGCTTTGTTCATGTTTCTCACCCTCTGGTGCAATATGCGTGTCCGCTAATACGAAAACGTTAGAATTTGTATATCTTTGCTGCCTAATTGAGATTTCTTGTGCGGTCGTGACGGACGATCGTTCGGCGATACTCGCGAGTGTATGCATGAGTGTGTGGAAGTGTGCTACTTGTGAATTATGTAATTAGTTCTATGTGCACCGCTTTAGTTCCTCATGTATATATACTTTCGAGAGACTCAATTGTACTATACAAGATTTGTTATCTTGCTTCACCTCCAAGGCCCTTAGGGCATCTATGTGAACCTTTTTTCCTTTTGTTAGGCGTCTGCCGTACAGCCTGATCCGAGAGTTTGTTATTCAGTATTTTCTTTTTTTTTTTACTAATATTAAACGTTATCACAGTTATAAGTTTGCTTTTTCTTTTGATCCTTGGAATCGGGAAACTCACGATTCATCAAATACGCTATTTTCTTAATTTATTTTCTCCATATTCTCGTGTGTACACCCCAAGGCGATAATCTAAGACGATAGATGCCACATCATTGCCAGTGCTCAGAAATCTGGAAACCATTCATCATTTTATAATATTTCTACCTTATAGTTTTTTGATAAAAATGGAGCGTGAGAGGAAGAGCTAGAAAAAGGTTATTAAACAGTGTTATAAGAGTAATCGGAGGGTTGAATATATCACTAATTACCCAGCAAAAAATTCAGAATGAGAAAGAATAGAAGAGAATAGAGAATTTTCGGTATACCGGTCGTATGCGGTCCACCGAAACAAATCGGATGTCGTATGCGGTCTACCTTGGTAGATCATGCAAGCATCAGGTTGTGAGGGGAACAGTGAATGTTTCGATTTTGGAATTCCTAGTTTTTCCTAGAAACGGGATACCACTCCTAAGAATGACATTCCGTTATGTTCCGTGGGATTGAGGAGAACGCACACAAATCCACTGTTCACAAAAGCTTACCTAACACTGAATGAAAATTCCTCACATTCAAAACAATATACCACGACAAATTCGCATTTCGTATAGTGTGTGTTTATCAAAACCACGTTAATTTCAGTTACCGTTTGCATCGTGTTGAACGTGTATTCTCGCAGTTAAGCACATGGTCCCTTGAAGATCGTGTCGTTATCGGCTAGCAGTTCTTTCATCCTTAATATATTTTTCTGCAGTAAGGAATATGCTGGCAGCCGAGTTCTACAAAATCATTACGACCGATGAATCGGCAGTTGCGTATTTAACCCTTGAGGGTTGCCTCCGGCCTGGTCCGGCCGGTTTCTTCTTCATTATACTCTTCGTATCCATGAAAGTAATCAATAATTCTGTTCACTGTTTGTTACAAACTGTTCGTTGTGGTACTATGATTCATGCAGTTCGCATAAAAATGAGAATCATAAAAGCCACTCTTCAAAACCAGCACCTGAGTAAATTCAAAACACCCACTCGCACCCCACTCTCATCAGTGCGTGCAGCTGCTTTCCGTGCCACATTTGTCTACATATTCATTTCTTTGTTTCGTTCACACCGCATACCACATGTTGTATAAGTGCCGTATCCAGTCTACCGGGGTAGACCGCATAAAGCACTTGTATAACATGTGGTATGCGGTCTACCCAGGTAGACCGCATACGATATGTATACCGAATCTTCTATTCTTCTCAATTCCTCTGAATTCGAATTCGGAACTACGATTTCGGATTAGGAATTCAATACTATTTTCAATTGATACCAAATAAATCGGATACATCCTTCATATATATTCATTTTTATGCACCCGTTATTCACATTCCATGAGTTCCCAACTCAACACACAAATCACATTCACAAAACAAAGGAAATGAAAATTATGAAGCAAAATTCTAGCCTCAACATATTTCATGATGATATTTCATCTTCTCTCCCCTTAAATACTCAAATGCAGGTTTTAAAATAGAATTCCCATCAATATTGATTCAATCCCAATATTCGAAATTGTGAAAATGACATTACCTCTGATTGTATTTAAATGTTTCATGTAAATAAATTCACAGGTTCAGTATATATTCTGAATGAAACATTGGAAAGATTTCAAGTGAATTCCAAGTAAGGAAAAGAAATTCAGTGAGGAATAGGTTAGGATAGAGGTGAATAAAGATTACAAAATATCAATTCTATCACTCAAGAATTCGAATTCATTTCTCTCATTTTCTATTCCCTTCTATTCTCTTCAATCCCATTTTCTCTTACTCGGTGAGTATGTATGTATGTATGTCATTATTTATTCATATTTCACTGGCGCCCTTTTACATCCGTTTAAGGGCGCTGCCTCCGCCTCTCACAATCCACAAACAAAAGAAGAGGAGACACAAAAAATAAACCACATATCATTTCTTCCGAAAAAAAACATGAACACAATACCCTCCCTTCCTCTCCTCACATACTTGAAAACAATATACAATAAACTCCGCATATCTCGTCACTCCCACCTTCCACTTTTCCATTAATTGAACTCCCTTCCCTCACTTCCACTCTCACTTCTTCTCCGCTTGTTGTCTACTTCCCTTCCTATGCTCCCGTCCTCTTCTTTCTAACTCTCCTTTCCGCCGTTCCTCCTGCTATGTGCTGTTCCTTCTCTCCTCTCCTCTTTTCATCCATATCTTTCCTCTCTCACGAGGTCTCTATCTATATAGATCCCGGACCACTTCAGCACATCTTTCCTATCCCAAATCACCTCTATATCCTCTTCTTTCTCCAACCTGATCCAGACGTCCCTTCCTTCCCCCCCTATCTTCCTTATCTCCTCTGCTCGAATCTCTAGCCCCATCTTCTCCTCCAGCACCTCCAGCAGTCCCGCATTATCCTTCAACGCTCTGATCCTCCATCCTCATACGATGATGTTTTTCCTTCTCCAAATTTTATCTTCCTCTTTCCATTCTTCCATCCTCGTCCGCATCTTCTCCCTCCTCCTCCCACTCCTCTTCCTCCTTCTCGCTCCCTATGCTCTCTCTCCTCCCGTCACTCGGTTCCTGGCTCTTCTCTCTTCTCTCTCCACGTTCCTTCCTCGCCGCCGCTTCCTCTCGTTCTCCGCTGTCTCCCTCATCCTCCACGCTTCCCTCCCTTATTGGTTCTCCCACCTCCTTTACCTCTCGCTTCTCTTCTTCCCTACTCCTGCTCCTCCCCTCTTCGAGTAGATGGCGCCTCTCCGATTAACCTTTATCTCCTCTTTTCTTCCTTGCCGACTCCTCTCCTTTCTCCCTACAATCTTCCTTATCCCCCTTGCTCACCTTCGGCATTTCTTCCCCCTCCTTTGTCGGCTTTTCTCCTTCTTCCTCTCTTCCACGAGTCTCTCAATCTCCTCTCTCCCCATCACTCTAGTACGTGTCTTGAACTCCCTGTATTTCTTCTCAACTTCACCAACCGCCTCCCTTTCACTGCTTCAGTTACATTTTATCCACGGATAAAGTAAACCGCCAACACTTCCACTTTCACTCCTCTTTTTCTTACTTCTTCCACTTTCCTACCGCACTACTCCACTTTTCTTTCCCGCTAACTCTTACCCGACTTTACACCGTCGCCATCTTACCGGAAGTCCACTCGGTAAGTATAGTTGATTAATGATATCAGGTCTTATAAAAGCTCTCCACATACTCAACTTATAAATTGGCATGATGTCATTACCTTGATGTAACAATTAACCGTTGCTCCGGATCGATTGCGCTTGGGCTTCTTCGACGCAAATGTGGCTCTGAGATTTGCAACATGTGCGAAAAGAGTGGCAAAGACATGCGAGTATATGTGAAGAACATTGCGTCGTCAGATTTCAATCCTTGAAATGACGTATGAAAATGTCCGAGGGCTTGTCGCTTTGAATTTATGGGTTTTACTCACACACGTAGACCTTTTCGTAATCGTGTTTGCTCCTTTCTTCTATTCAAAATGATTTTCATTCCCATAAGAATGGATGATGTCACCGCCAAATCTACGTAATCCATCTTCTGAAACAAAGAATTATTTGAAAATCAAAAGTATGTACAAAAGCACCAAGTCAAACAACTGATTCTTCAGCATACTTCTATTTGAAATATTCTCCAATTATAATAAATCAAATTTGATTCCAAACATTTTGTAGCCTTTGACTTATTCAAGAGTTTAGCATTTAACCTACAAGATTCAATATCATCGCACTTTGACAGTTATGTATTAAACCTACTCTGCAATTCACGATTGTTTATCATTATTGAAATAATTAGAACATTAAATACTCACATTTTAAAATGTTCAATTATCATCGAGTCAAATTATAATGTCAAAGTTCATAATTTCCTCCCGGTTCGGGGGCATCGACCTTCCCTGCTTCTGCTTATGTTTCTGCTTGTGTCTTCGAACTAAGACGCAAAATCTTATGCTCATGTTCCGGCTTACGCTTATGCTTATGTACTCACCTTATGTTTATGCTCATGAAGTTATGTATTTACTCTTTACAGGCAGAGAAAATAGATTATAACCGCGGGACAACGGAACTATCCAACAATTCGAAACTCAGTCCATTCATTTAGAACTACGTCAGTTCACAAAGATCTAGGATGAAAAATGATGACCTCGTTTTCGAATATAAATTGTCTCATGTGCACAATGAATATTTAACAGCATAAATAGACACGTGAGTTTTCGTTGTTATGCTCTCGAAAAATAGCACGACCTTTCCCTCCAATTACATTTTTTCGTGCCGAACTAATGTATGAATTCGAATGTTGAATTCCCTTGTACGATGCCACGTGCTTCACACAACATTCTTTGTATTTCCCCTCCGTGTCCATATACCGTGTGTCCTATGAACAGTGAAACACAAACTGTAGTATCATCCTGCTTTCTTGTCCTCATAAATTGTAGTAGGATAGGGAAGAGAGAAAGGAGTAATGCGTACAATGGCAATTTTCTCTTTCCCTTTGTTCCTTCTCTTTTGTTGGTGTTTTCCGTTTTATTCCCTTCCAGTTACTCGTTCTCCTTCACGTATGGCTAATCAAGGAACATGATCGTATCTTGGACCTGACCATGAAGGTGGATCGTTTGGAACGCGTGTTTGGATGCACACGCACACAGCACGGGATGGTACGCACCGTTCAGCTCAACGTACATGCCAGCCGTTGGGGTTGGAGTCGAAGAGGAATTGAGAAAACACTATGTATGTTATCAATACGCCTATTCCGCTGGGGAATCCATTATGAGCACGCTCAATGGGACCTATACCAGAATTCGTTGCTTCTTTGTTGCTTAATTGTAACACCAATATCGAATTTTCTGCTATTTTATTTATTGGTGAAATTTGAGTTGAGCTGGCGGAAGTATTCCGCTGGAAAGCCCAATATGCCTTTGGGTCTAAAACCACGCCCGTACAGCACACCTCCGTGGAGGCGACGGAGAACAAAGGTGAATCTCCCAAGCAACGTGAAAGCGACGTGGCCGTTAGATAGAAAACACGGAGAGTCACCGTGGCGGCGCCGGAGAAATGTCCACCCCGTGTAACGTTGCTACGGCGTGGAGCGAAGGTAGAGGCGACGGAGAAGCGAAGTGGTATAAAGATGGACAGAACGGAGAAGCGAGGTGGAGCAAAGGTAGACGAAACGGAGAGGCGACGTGGACGGATTATAAAATTTGTAGAGATGGCGCTGTATGCGTCTATTCGAATGGGTGGCATATACGTCGCTACTGCGTGGTCCTGATATATCGTGCCACCCTGCCTCCACGTTGCCTCCACGTTGCCTCTACCTCGCCACCACGGAGATGCAACGTTGCAGGAACCGTGCTGCCACGTGGTATTTACGTGGAATAATTTTTTTCAGCATCGTTATTGACACAGGAGATTTGAATATTCTGCAGCCATTTGAAAATAACATGACTGCGCGAGTGATTGATTTTCTTTAGGGAAGGATAAAAACACACTAAGTTCAACGTGATACAAGTGGTACAAACTCTTGGGGAGAAACTACGCAAAAATACGTGTATTCATCCAAAATAACTGTCGATACGACACTTCTTTGACGTGGAAAAAAAATTCTGTACATAGAGATATTTTGGATTGATACGGCTATTTTTGCACAGTTTGTCTCGAAAACATTTGTGAATACCCAGCCGCTCGTATCTCCTCAAGGAAAGGTTGATGAAAGACATAATTTAGTCTTGTGAATTGAATGACAATATTATTCTTTACATCTTGTCGGAAGAACATGCAAATTGAATATGAAACATATCAACGAGGTTTCTTACAAATCTTACATTATATTCACAACCTTAATTATGACACATCGCAATGACAGTCGTAAAAATGATTAAAGCAAAATCCTCATTTCCGTTCCGAAAGATCAACGTGGTTGAACACCACGAAAACTTGAAATCAAAGACGTTTTTCGAAATTATTATTGGATTTTTACAGCTCATCGGTATGATTTCATTGTCACAGTGAATTCACATATATTCAACAGGTGAGTGAGAAAAGAAATTATACATTTGTGTGAGTTAAAGTGACAATTATAAGTCTTACATCTCACTGTACAAATGAGAGTGTTTCTTTGAACCTAAGAAATGGTTATTTGGATAAGTCAGAATGAATGTTTCTTCGACAGGAATGAATATGCTGTTGATTTAGAGCAATTTATTATTTGTCCCTCGTTCTTAAGTTAACATTTGTTTGTATCAAACAAATATTTATATGTTGGTTGAAGAAATCTGTATTCGGATCTATCCAAATAACAATTCCTCAGATTCAAAGGGATACTTTTATCCATGTTAAAAATATAGAAGTTAAAATCGGAGAATCAACAATGTATCTGAATTTTTGTTTAAAATGAAACATATGAGCAATAAGAGTTCCCTTGCGCGTCTTACGTTATATCTATAATTAAAATCATTGCACATCGCAATCTTAAGAATAATTGGAACGAAGTACTAATTCCCTTTTCGGGAGATGCACGAATTGCAACATCACGATCACTTGACATCAAGAACATTTTTCGGAATTATTGCTCGATTCTTCGAGCTAATCGGTACGATTTTACTGTCGCAGTGTATTTCCATATACTCAACAGGTAAGTGGCAAAAGAAATCATGCATTCGTGTGAATTCAATGACAATGATGTTTTTTCACATCTCACTGGGAGATGTTACAGGTAAAATCGAAGGATGAACCATTCATCTGAATTCTTGTGAATTACGTAGCAAATGCATAAGAGTTTGCCCACGCGTTCTAAGCTGAACTTGAAATGTTAATTATTGCATATAGAATTCGATCATTAGTGATATTAATGTCACAAGTCGAAATAAGATGAAAGCACCAGCGACTTAATCAATATGGCAGGCTGATTCGTAAAAATCGCGGGATCACGTTATTAGTGCTTCTCTGTCTTTATGAGTCGAATGACACGAAAAAAATTTTGCTGTAACAGCCAAGGACAAGTAGCACGGATGGCTGCCCATGACCGTGCACTTGTCTGTTACAGCTAAACTTTCGACCGTGTAGATTATCCTGATCTTGTTGGAAACCAAGGAAATCCAGATTTGCAGATAAACAATTTATCTCCATTTCTCCTGAATATGAGATATATTAATGAGTTTTCTTACGCGTCTTACATTATATCTATAAGTATAATCACCGCATATCACAGTCATGAAAATAATTCAAGCAGAATACTCATTTCCGTTTCGATCAGTGAACGTGCTCGAACATCACGCAAATTGTCAACATTTTTGAAATTACCACTTGATTCTTGCAGCTAATTGGTACACTTCCATTGTCACAGCAAATTCACATGAACCCAACAGGTGAGTGTGGAAAATGATGCATTATTTGTGTGAATGGAATGACGATGATACTTTTCACATCTCATGGGAAGATATGACAGTTCAAAGTGAAGGATAAACAATTTATCTGAATTTTTGTAAATTACGAAGCACATGGAGGAGAAGCTGCTCACGCGTCTTAAGGGGATACCAGCGATCTCCGCTGATGCAACCCGCGATACAAGTGTACCGACTCAGTGAACATTTTCTCGGCAAGAATACGCTGCCTCGAATTTATAAAGGGGTATATAATTTTCAGGAATCAATCTTCAATCCTAAATTCCCCGCCGTACATCGCCCGAATATAAAATTTTGGGAAAAAATTTTTTTCTCATCGATAACACAAACTTTTCTTCCGAAATTCAAAATTCGGGCGATGTGCCGTGATAGATGAGGGATTGAAAATTGATTTCTGAAATTTTTATACTTCTCCGCGAATTTCGTTCAGAGTATTCTCGCCGAGAAAATGTTTACTCAGTCGGTATGCTCGTATCGCGGGTTGCATTGGCGAGGATCGCTGGTACCCCTCTTAAGCTGAACTCATGATTTCAATTATTGCATATAAAATTCGATCATCAGCAATATTGATATTACATCATGTGACAAACAGAAAGTCGAAATAAGATGAAAGCACCAGCGGCTTGATCAATATGGCACGGTGATTGTTGAAAATCGCGGGATCACATTATTCATCTTTTCATTTCATGAGTTGAATTTGATTATCTCGTTTCGTTGTCGCTGTCACTATCCACTAAAACATCATTTTCGAGGCGTCCGTCATTCTCTTCTGAGGAATCTAGTAATGGTCGATGCTCTTCGTTCATATTCCCCTGTTCTTTCTTACAAGCTGCTGCATTTTAAGACGCTTCGTGGCGTCTTTGAACCACTGCTGCATTTTTTTATGAATAGTTGCTTGCTTGCTGCCTTCAACCGTCGATGAAATTGCATCTGAAACATTTTCCAAACGTATTTCTGTCATACTGTTTCCGGATAAAATTCTCTTCTTTCAACAAAAGTATTATCCTTGAAGTACCTTGCGCTTACCTGTAATTAGTTGTGTAATGCGAAGCGTTGACGTCACTTTTTTATTCTCATTCCTCCCCTCCCAACAAAAACCAGAAGTCACCTTGTTGCTGAAGATTTCTTTCAAGATTGTATAAACTGCTGTACCTTCATTGATCCCACCGAATGAACGTAAGTATCTTTGCTGGGAATCAATAATAGATATCGATTTTTATACATTGTAATTCTATGATTAGTCCTACTCCGTACAGCACAATCACCAATCCTTCACCTAGGGCTTCGTTGAACTGAAGGTGGAATATGAACGTGGATATGAGGTGGATGAAAGAAGACTCGACGCTGAAGCAATGAATGGCTGACGGAGCAATGTCCGCTCTCTTCAATTTCAAAATAATTCATATTGGTGGATTCACATACTCAAATTTGAATATATCAATCCATAAATATGAAATGTGGTTGAATTTAAGGGAGCGGTCATTTCTCCATCACCTCTCCGTTGCCTCAACGTGGAGTCCCCTTCCATCCATCTCGTATCCACGGCTTCCTTCCCTCCACCAATGTTTCACCTCCAGTCCACCACAGCCCCAGGTAGAGGATTGGTGCTCATGCTGTACGGAAGAGTCAACAACAAATAATTAATCATTTCAAATTAAAATTTCAATTAATCACTTAAACTGATTATCAACTTATAATTTCAATGCAGAAATTACAATTGTTGTTTTTTTCTCTTGGTCGGATGAAATCAGTTCTTCAAGGACAGCCAAGTCTCCATCTTTCACCACCGGGAACAAATCTCTGATCTCATTGGAATTCATTGAAAATTGGCAGAGTGGCTCTCAGCACGTTTCAGTAGTACGTCCAGTTTTTCTGTTGATAACAAATTGTTATTAGTGCCGACTTTACACTTGTTGCTATGCTTTAGACGTTATTATTACAATTTTGTAACCCTCGCATTTCCAATAGCTCGAGTCTGGGCGTGTCCGTTGTGTAACAAAATTCTGGCCCTCTCCGTGCGATGTATACTTGGTTTCATTTTGCTGTGCGCTCTCTTCGAAAGGCATCGTTGGAGAGGATTGCTTTTCATAATGATGTTCTGCAATTTATCAGCACCATTGCAATCGTATTCCAACCAAAATTGTATGTCAATATAGGAGATATCCTACCTTCATTTCTCAGTCTCTTTTCTCCTCGTCGAGATACTTTTGCCATAGGTTCTTTAAATATTTCTTCATCAGTATAATCGTTTCCGGAATTATTCTGCGTTTTATGTCTTTGCTGTAGAATCCCATCAAGCAGAGTCTCATTACGTTGATGCAGAGATTCGGTTCTTTCCTCATCTGTGAAAATTTTCCGAAATAAATACTCTCAATCGCTAACGTCCTTAGGTGGTTCCACAAATCTTCTTTAAGGCCATCATTCTCAACAACATTACCCGCAATTATTCCTGTATCCTATGTCAAGTAGTAGTTCTCGTTGTTATCATCTTTATCATTCTCTACTTCATTATTTTGATCTCCATGTTCATCATTAACTCCATCATCATTATTGTCATGATCTTCATTATTACTATTATTATTATCGGCATCATCACCATCGTAATTATATTCAATACTATTCCCATTGCTATTATTATTCATGGAATCCTCCAACTTTCTCGATTCAGACTGTTCCCTACTTTGGGATGATATTGTCCTTGTTTTCTCGAATCTTCATAGAAAGTACCTAGAAATTTGTATAACAGAAGTTGAGTTGTGCGTTTCAGATGCAATTGCCTATATAGCACTCATGTTTTTGCGGGAAGAGTATTAAGATAACTTTAAGATTAACTATAAGATATCTTTTAGAATGCTTATTTGCAATATATCTCTTACAACTCTCTGTTCTATGCGGGTGAGTATTAAAATTCTGTACAAACTTTTGATCCTTTCGAATTGATTGGCAGATGTTAATGGTTGGGATGCTTGCGATATAACCTCCATTTTGTGGAATTCTGGATTGTTGGATGGTATACTTTTGCCTTGTGTTTCAATGGTGGTCTTTATTACATTTCCTACAAGATGCAATTAGAGACAACACATTATTTATAATTAATCATGTTTTCACCAAGCATTCAATTTAGATTCAGTTCTTGATATATGAAGAGGAGAAACGTATCATATTCCAAAACATGTTAGATGAATACATCTGCCATGTTTTACCTAAGAACCAATGTGATTGAACTTCGTACTTCAATTCCCTCCTCTCGAAAGGTTATTGGGAACTGCTGGATAAGATGCAAAATCTACATTATTGCCGTAAACGAATTCATCATCCCAATTTTTCTTCCTTCGCGTTTTGCGACTTCGTTTATTCTTTTCCTCGTCGGTAGTGCCATCATACACTTTGTTCTGTTCTTTAAGTAGCTTTTGATCAGCTAACGGAAGTGAACCTGTAGAAATTATTCGAGTTGAATTTATCCGGTGAACTCAATACAAACTCTCCACATTTTCGATTGCAAATGAGTATGGTTTGTGTTTCATATGTTAGACACGTTCGGGGATTCCGACTTAGCAACTTTTGTTTCTAATCAGCCTGTACCAATAAAAGGAAGAAACTCCGGTTTGCTAGCTTTTCCTCTCTGTAATCTTGCACCTGATGAAACTATAGGAGAGTGAAGGAGTGCGCGTTCCAGTATTTATACAATTCCGTGAATATATCAGGTGATTACTATTATCCTTGATACATATTGTGAACTCACGATCTTTGCGAAATTTCAAGCATTCAAAACATTACCAACGAGTAGGTGGCATCCTTCTGTGGAATTTTGTCTTTTTCACCAAATTGTTCAAAATAAAATTATCCCATTGGAAGTAACTAGACTTTGTACATATAAGCTTTCAATACTTCTTCCATCGCAAAATTGAGTTCAAAGTTTGAATTGATTTCAATATTTTTTTTCGATTTCACTTTCTGCAAAAGTGGAAATTTGAGCTGTCAACAAATTTACATGATCAGGGGTTCCACTTCAGAAATTTTGTTCACTATTGATTGGTCATTTTGATCATCAGGGTGATACGACTGAGTGATTCAATTAGAAGAAAAAGTAATGAGTGGAAGCTTTGTACATGATGCATCAAATATTGACTTCGTGAATTTTACATCTCTTCCCAACTGTGATGTTGAATAACTAGGTGTAAACGGAAATGCTGCGAATCGAATAATGCCATTAATTGGCTGATATTGCTTTGATGCAGTAACTTAGCTCAGGTAGTAAAAAAAACCCTGAAATTTATTCCGAGGTTCAAGATTTCCGAACGCTCTTATTGGTTTCTCAAAGAAGTCTATCTCATTGACATTTCAAACATTGTTTTCGAATTCATTGATGATTCGAAAAAGATGCGTTTTGGGGATTTTGTTATTCGAGTAGTAGCCATGAAATGTATATTGCATACTAACCATACGTTCCGAATACAGAAACTTCATATTTTGTAAACTTCAATTTCTTCAAATTGAATTTGTCCCCTTTTAAAACATTTCTCATAATGTTGTCCGGCATATTATCCGGGTATTCGCGAAGTCCATCCTTTATCCAGTCTGCGGGTACAATTTGCACTGCATCATCGCAAGAGAAGATTACGACACAGTATTGCATATTGTTCCTCTATATGTATACACATCCCGTACAGCACACCTCCGTGGCCTCCACGGAGAAGAAAGGTGGATCATCCACGTGAGTTACGGAGATGCGACGTAGACTGAAGGTGGCAGAACGTAGAGGCAACGTGGAGGCGACGGAGGAATGTCCGCCCCTCGAAACGTCGCCACCACGTGGAAGAATGGTGGATGGAAGATCGACACTACGGAGAAGCAACGTTGACGAAACAATAATATTTGGCAAGGTGGCGCCACATGTACCGATTGATTCATGTTGCTCCCACGCGAAAATGTGATTCAAAATCCACGTTATATCCACGCGAAGTGGATATTCTGGAGCCAACGTTTGAATTACTGGCTCACATTATGAATAAAAATTTGGAATTTCATTGAATAATTGCAATTGCAGCATTCGTTGGATTTGATTTAGATGAAAACAAGATGAATATAAAAATAGTTACGGTTCAATGAGGAATGAATAAAAATGCGCTGAAAGTGGATGGTAAATGAATTTATTTTCATTTTGAAATTCAACAACATTAGGAAAATACATTTTCATAGTGGATTTGATAGATGGATTCTGAAAGTATCACTTCATGGCCTATTGCAAATTTTTGCAGGGCCGAGGAAAACGTCTCAAAGGTGTGTGTTAAAATTTGGTCTTTTTGGAAAGATCAAATTATTGAGTTTTACTTTTTTGTTCTTGATAACGCCTGTATACGTACAAATAAGTATAATTTCCTTGATATAAAATTGAATGGATACATCTCTGAAGATAATACGCAAAAAGAACGTTTCAAAAATAATTGTTGATTAAAAAAAACGAGCGAATTTGTCTCCCAACTGGGGCCGATTTTAAGGGGATACAAGCGTACCATCCGAGTACACATTTTGTTCAAAAGATTTCTCTGATGTGAATTCATCGAACTGTCTAAAATTCTCAGGAAATGATCTTTGATACCTCACGAATTGCGGTAGATCGCCGGAATTCCAAATTTTGTGAAAGATTGTCTCTCCTCAGTCGGTAAAAGAGAACTATTTTTCGAAATTTGGAATTCAGATGACGTAATCCAAACTGTAAGGTATCAAAGATTATACCCTGAAAATCTAAGGCTGTTCAATGAATTCAGACAAATTTTGCAGACAGAATGTTTACTCGGATGGTATACTGGTATCTCCTGAAGCTCAGGTGTGAGGATGTTGATAACTTAGAAATTTCTATCAAATCGAAACGTTACATGGTTCTGATTAGAAAATCCTAGTGAGCCTCTGAACTCTCATGCAACTGAATTTCACATTCGAATGAATAAGAGGTTGAATAAAATTTTCTAATCAGAGGGACTCTTTGGTTGATGTGTCTGAGAATGATATTATTCAATGCATTATAAGATGATGTATTGAATTCACATTTGATAATCCATTGTCACATGATTATTCAATTGAGACAGAGATTTAAAGATCTCTTTCGATGTCAAATGATTTCCAAGAAAATTTCGATATGATAGAAACATTTTTATGTAACCATAGATGTGAAAGTAATTTGAATGCTCTCACATCTCTACATGTGACGTCAAATCCCTAAGGAAACATATACGTCTCAGAAAGAATTTAGTTCCATTGTACATCCATTCATGTTCAGGGACTGTAGGATGGAACATCTAATTTCCGGACGCTGAATGTACCTCTATTAGGGTGGACGGTAAAAACGATTATTTGTTTTTTTTTTTCTCTACTTCATCGCGATAGCTCAGTTGCTTTGCGTTGAGGTGAGAAAAACGCGAGAGAAAAGTTCAGATTAAACAAGATTATCAATAAGCGCATCGCGCCTGGAGTTGGAAAAACGGGTATATCTCGATATATCAGTTTATGGTCAGTTTTTCATAATTACTGAGCTGACCACGATCAAAATACCATAAGTTTTTATATTGAGTTTCGGGTATAAGGAACACAGAGAAGAATCGAAAACTGTCATTTTATTTCATGGGATATATTTATTATACATGAGTTGATATATTGTATTAGACCCTCAAAGTACACACATCATTCTACGCTTTCAGTTTGATCTATTATTCATTTTTCAATTCGGATGAGAAAATTTACAGATTCACGTAGCATGCAAGAAAATTCACGAGCATTTGGATTGATTACTTACACAAGAGCCAGAATGAAATCAGTTTTTGAAAAGAAAAAATGATATGTTCTCAAGTGGTTGGTGCGAATTCACACCTGTGTGTATTTGAAGGATTGAATAAAATGGCAGTCTCTGATTTTTTTTGTGTTCCTCATACGCCAAACGCTACATACGAACTTGTAATATTTTGACCGTTGTCAGCTACGCGATTATGAGAAATTGACAACAAACTGATATGTCGAGATTTAGCCGTTTGTCAAACTGCGAGTGCAATGCGCTAACTGAAGATATTGTTTGATTTAGAATTCTTCTCAACACGATAAAAGGAAACTTTTCTGAGGTATTGCGATCGAAAAAACGAAAAATTGTTCCTTCAGCCCACCCCGACCTCTATCAAACATTTTTCGGCCCTTCGTGTTCTCTTGGGAGAATCACTTGTTCTGCATGAATAATTCCTAGGATGGATGTCTCAGTTTTGAGAAGAATGTAGTATAAATTCACTTTATCACGACGAGAATACTCAAATACAAAAGCAAGTCACCCCAGAGATTCATAGAAGTAACTGTCGCGGTAGGGTCCAGTAAAGCCGAATACTTTTAATCCCGAAGGTGAATAATACCAAATATATTAATGCCGAATAGAAATAAGGCCGGATAACTACTATGAGTTTATTACCCAACCACCAAGCACATCAAAAGTTCCTTAAGCTTATTCGGGTCTACTTCTATTCGGTATTATTGAATCCGGCATTACTAACCTTCGGGATTGAAATCATTCGGCATTACTGGACCCTACCACTGTCGGGCCAGTGATGCGAAACAGCAAGTTTTACCTCCTCCATCCAGCCCCATCAATATCAAAATTTCACCCACACGATGAAGCAGCCGATGAAAGGAATTTAATTGTCTGGAGGAGAAATGGCTTGATGAAGGGGGCAAAAGTTGGAGTTTCTTTCATCACTGTGGCGCGTCCGAACCCATTGGAAGAAAGTAAAGGGAAGATACTTTTTACTCTGATCTTTATGTCGCGCACGAGAGTCGCTTCCAGGATTCTTCGAAGGTGAGATTGCATGTCATTGCCGTAAATCACTGTAATTTGAAAATCAACTGCAATTTGATATTTTTTGGTTGATTGAATTTATGTATATACTGGTACGTATGTATCATTGCGCTTATGAAGAAGAACCAACGGGAGAACAGTATGGAAATCAAATTTCATAATATAATATTATCACTAATTATTATCAGTATAACTATCTTCTTCGCTTTGATCGGTGCTTCTATTATCGTCGTCTTCTGACCCTTCTTCGTTTGAGTCGATCAATTGCCTTGTATCCTCGTTGACACTCCTCTTGCTATTCTTCTTCAAGGTATTACTTATGCGTTTATTGGCATCCTTAAACCACTGTTACATTTTCTTGTGGATGACGGTTCGTTTGCTATCCTTGATTGTGGCTAAAATTGCATCTGGAATGAAAAACATTCGTTAGGATAACTAGTTACAGTGTGTGTAAATATTTCTTCCATTAGATCACTCCACCTGTTTACAACGGAATAACTTAACGAATATTGAATCCATACAACATTCGTAAATGTATCGAATAAGGGTTTCCCACCCTGGTATCACAATCCGCGATATCAAGGTAACCATACATATAAAAGGTATGTATAGATTTTATCCATATTATTCCTTACACCGAAACTAAGTTAAAACCATTGTAGGGCCATAATTCAAGCATGGTGAAGGTTTCATACTATGATCCATGATATTTCGGTCATGTTCTTCTCTTCCCCAATATAGTTCCCCCGAACAAATTGAACTGAAACTGATATAGGAACAGCATCACCTTGCCAACAACTGTGTGAAGAATTCCACCCCAATCGGGAAATTACAATGGAAGTGATTCGCGTAAGGAGCGCAATTTGCGCAAGACACCCTAATACTTCATTCCAAAGTGTGATACTTCACCCTTTTCATTCTGTTTCCTTCTATTCGGGTGAATCTTATGTGAAACAATTATCACCACATGAATCAATTCAAAGTTTCACGGCATCCACATCGTCCCAAAATAAAGTCGCAACGTTTTAGAAGGATTGACAAATATGATCGATTCCGGAAAACCTTCTTCCAATTTACGTTCAGTCAATCGATTTGGATCAAACTTAGAAACACCACTAAGGCATAGGATGAATTTTAGTGGTAACTAATCACCGGGAGAAGAGATATTCGTATTCACAAAGATATTCGTTCTACTTCACATTCCCTCTTGCTCCTCCTACTTTTCTTAATGAATCAAACTTATCCCTGGTCGAACGACCGCATCGAATTCTCACTGAACCAATGGATTCCTATTGATTTCGATGCAGAAACATAATTTCAACCCATAAGCAAGAAAATGAAATGAATGGGTTCGAATTGTGTTTCTGAATCGGACTCAACAGGAGTCAATCGGGCCAGTAGGAGTTTTCAATCAGTGATGTGGGACCGCTTCCATCTCTGTCCACAATTGTGATAGGATCCCATATGGATCGGATGATTGCAACGAAAAACGTATGAACAATCATAAAAATGTTGACAGACAAACGGATACAAAAGTAGATCACTTCCTCAAGCTCTGACACTCATCTTGGTGTGAGAAACTTTGATTTCTGGCATCAAGAAATTTTTCGATCTTCCGTCCAATTATCAAGCCTTCTCTCTAACGAGGAAGCAATACCTCCCGAATATCCTACATGATACACAAAAATTCATAGTAACAGTGATTAGCTTCATCCCCCCTCATTCTTTCCGTTGTGCCAGCCAGAATAATAACAGCTGCCACTACTTATTGACTACAATAGCGAGAATTTGTAAAACTAAAGCTGAAGTGAAATTCAGAGCTTCGGGGTATCTCATCAATTTTTCGCAATCATTATTGGAAATTCGGAGTCACGCACAAGTACAGTCTTGCTACACTTTGAGGGAACTTTTGAGGACTTGTCGATACTTTTGACAAAGTTTTGTCGGATTTTCAACTGACTCCTGAGAAACTTTTGATGTACTTCTGACAGGCTTTGAACAAAATTTGAATGGATTTTCGGGACTTCCGATGAACTTGTGACAGATGCTCAGTCAACTTCTGAAGTACATCAAAAGTCTGTCGGAAATTCGTCAGGAGTCTTCAAAAGTTTGGCAGAGATCGTTCGGGAGAAGCGCATCAGAAGTCCCGACAGGTCTTCAAAAGTCCTGAAGTGTAACAAAACTCTCAGACCTTTGACTCACTTTAAGTTGAGGTTCGACTTTCAGAATGAATTGCGGTAGTGCTGTTGCACTTTGAGAACACTTTTGAGGAATTGTCGATACTTTTGACGAATTTTTGTCGGACTTTCAAACGACTCTTGACGAAATTCACACGAACCTCGAATGGATTTTTAGGACTTTCGATGAACTTTCAACGGATACTCAATCAACTTTTGAAGTACATCGAAAGTCCGTCGGAAGTTCGGCAAGAGTCTCGACAGGGCTTCAAAAGTTCTCTGCGAGTGTAACAAAGCTCCCAGATCTTTGACTCGAGTCGACTTGTGGAATGAATTATGGTACATAATTCTCTAACAATTCAAAAGGACTTCTGTGGACCTGTCAATACTTTTCAGAATTTTTGTCGGACTTTCAAACGACTCTTCACGAACTTTTGACGGACTTTTGATGTACTTCTAACAGACTTTTGACGGACTTTTCGTGTACTTCTGACAGACTCAAGTCAAACTTCTGAAGCTTTTTGCCGGACTTTTGAATGACGCATGGTGAACTTATGATGGACTTGAGACTTACTTAGGAAGTTGCCTGCACATCCGTTAAAAGTTCGCGAAAAGTCTTTTAATAGTTCATCGAGAATTCATTCAAAGTTGGTCCAAAGTTTGTCAGAAAGACATCAAAATTCCGTCAAAAGTTCGTCAAGAGGTAAGTCAAAGATCTGGGATTTTTGTTACACTTCAGGAGTTTTGAACACCTGTCGGGACTTCTGACGCACTTCTCCTGGACTTTCGAATGATCTCTGCCAAACTTTCGACGGACTTCTGATGGACTTTCGCCGGAATTTTGGTTTACTTCTGACAGACTTTCGATGTACCTCAAAAGTTGACTGAGCATCCGTCACAAGGTCATCGGAAGTCCCAAAAATCCATTCAAAGTTCGTCCAAAGTCTGTCAGAACTACATCAAAAGTTCCTCAGGAGTCAGTTAAAAATCCGACGAAACTTTGTCAAAAGTATTGAAGAGTCCTCAAAAGTTCACTCAAAGTGTAACATGACTGTACTTTTGCGTGACTTGGATTTTTCAATAATTATTGCAAAAAATTGATAAAATCCCCCGAGGCTCTGAATTTCACTTCCGCTTCAGTTTTGATCAATAATCATAGTCTCTTGATTCTATATTCGAATCGACAAGCGATGTTATGTTCCAAAGTCTGGCATCGTCCTGTAAGCTGCATTTTTTCTGACTCATCCGGTACTCCCATCGCGTGATCCCGCACTTATGCCAAACGTGGAACAGTACTTCCTTGATTCAATGCCTCACTTTTTTAAACCAATGCCGTATCTTTTTCCTTCACTCGGGCTGAATTGAAAAAAAATGTTTTTCGATGAACTCTATTTCACAATATATCCGTTGACTGAATTATTGTAAATCTCTCGTATCATATTTTACTTTGCCTCCAACTATGAAAAAAAATCATTGAAGTACATTTTTTAGGATATTCTTGCCTGTATTGCTAGCACCACAATAATAAATATCATTTTTGCTCTGCAAATGTGCAAGGTCCCAAACTCAATGAAATTAAGTTTAATTTTAGGAGTGCTCATTTCTTAAGATGGAAAAGCAAATGGAAGAGTGCCCCGTTAATATTTCGAAAGTTCAATTTTAAGGACCATTCCAGTAAGTGCATTCTATGGATATGTTTAGAATGGCTGTTTGGCATTTATTTTCAAAACAGTACCATCCACGCGTTTCATGTACGAATACCAAATAGCTTGAGAATGTGTGAAGAGGTTTTTAAACATTTGGGAACTGCTGGCATCCTGATGAGCCATCAACGACCCAATGATAAAAGCTCGTAAATGGCTCTCCAGAGCGCAATTGATTATGTTTTCTACCGTACCTGTAATCATTTTTATGATGTTGAGTGATGAAGCTGCTTTTTTCTTTTTATTTCTACCCTCCCAACAGTATTCCGCAGCAACCTCGTTACTGAATATTTCTTTCAAAATGGTATAAACCGATGGACCATCATTGATACCACCGAACGACTGCAAATAACTTTGCTGCAAGTAAATCACTTATGTTTATCATCTTCATGTCTTTCCATACTTTGTTACCATTCAATCAAACCCTTCTCTACCACACTCCACAGGCCTCACATTTTCATCACATTGGGGTGATTTCAACGTCAACGAAATGAATTGTTATAAAAATTAATGTATTGAATATTTCCACTTCTCAATTCCTTCAGAACTTATTTGGAATGTACTCTGGAGGACCTTGTAGGGTCTACAGCCAAAAATCGAATTCTACACGGAGAGAAGAATCGTAGTTATTTACTCCAACGTCTTCACAATGATTTGACTCCTATGACTTGGCAACGAAAACTGAATTCAAAATAAATGAAAGAAAATCATCAACACTGACGCGCATCTATAGGGCGAAATTGTGAATGTCGACAACCGTCGATGTAAACAAAGACGGTCTTCGAGCATACAACGACCCAACATTAGCGTAAAACGACCCTACGCTTGAAGCGGCCTGATCTCCCTAGTGAAAGTGGGGTTACTTTAGTACGATCCTTCTTTCCGTGTAATATATGAAAAAAAATTAAGTGTAAAATGAACACTGCCAATTGGTACATAGCTTTCTCGTTATTGTTGAAAAAAACGTGGTGAAAATTTCAATCCATCGAATAACAGAAAACGAAGACATGCTCGGTCGCCAAATCACGATTTTCGATAACATGTTTTCTTTCCCTCTCCTGTTTTTCTCAGAGAATCAAGTTGAAATCCATATGGCACTGCGATCCACACGGCATAAAGCTGTGGTGAAAACTTAATGAAGATTGGATGAAAGGAACGGAAGTTGTCCGCATGACAAGAATGTTTTGAAAATTTTCAGATTTTGTTTCGAAGCTCAGTGCTTACCATTCTCTTCCCCCCATTGCGATTTGTTTGAAATTTACACCGTACAACTGACCCCCCGTTAACTGGTTATGCCGCAATTTGCATGGCATTCGGATGATATCGAAATGGGGAAGGCATGGTTTCAAAATTTTCCACAGTTCGCAATCGATGGGGTTAAAATCAGGGACTGAAACCTAAATCATCAAGGGTTAGGGTTCGGGTTGAGGTTATTAAAAATCTGCAATCTGGGTTAAAGTTACGGTTAAGGTTGATTGAAAGATTCTTTAATGGTTTGGGTTGAGGTTGATGTGTTTTCAAAAGTTTAGGGTTAAGGTTATAAGGGTTTTCCAATCAATGACAGTTCCAGGTTAAATTGTATCCAAATCAGTGACTCCAGTAGTTCCCTGGTGAAAATGAAGCGTGCGTAAAGCGAGGATGACCGCTAAATTACTCTTCCCAAGTTTTCCATCTTTTTCTGGCGGTTTGCTTGGAGAAAAATATGAAACTTGAGAAGAGTAATTTGGCGGTCATCCTCGCTTTACGTACGCTTCATTTTTACCAGGGTTGTACTGAATAATTAGCCACTTATGAAATCAATTACTGATTCAGTAATGAGCAAGGACTGAAACCCAAATCATTGAAGGTAAGGGTTCAGGTGGAGGTTACTGAAAATCTGTGATTTGGGTTGAAGTTGCAGTTGAGGTCAATTGAAAGAGTTTTGAATTGTTTGGGTTGAGGTTAATGAATTTTCGGAATGTCAGGGTTAAATTTATAAGGATTTTCTGATCAATGGAAGTTTCAGGTTGAATTTTATCAAAATCAGTGACTCCAGTAATAATACTGAATAATTAGCCACGTATGAAATCAATTACTGGCCCAGTAATGAGCGAGTGATTCTTTATCTAGTTCCATCCGGCTCCTATCCAGATTTGAATGCGTCATTCTTTTCGCAACCCCACATGAAATTCGGATAGGACTCGTTATGTTCCTGGTTCGAGTTTCATTTGGAATTTCAAGAAATATCTAATCCCAAAATCCAGATAGAATCTGGATGAAACTGAATAAAAAATCACCGCGAAACCCGCATCTGCTTCCGGATACATCCGGACGGAAACCCGGAAATTCTCATCCGGGTTTGATTCGGATTATCATCCGCGTTTTATCCGGGTTCACTATCCGGTTTTTCCACCAGGGATATGGGAACACTATCAGCTCGGCCCCCAATTGTGATAAAAATTCCATGACGATCGTATAATAGGAACGGAAGACATGCGCGGTTGCAGAATACTTCACATCCCCATAGACAGACAGCCAGACACGGAACTAGAATTACTCCCTGAGCTCTGAGGAACATTCTGGTCTGAGAGATTTTGAGTTGGGAGACAAAAAAGTTGTCGATCCCCTGGAACGATCATAAAGCTTTCTTCTAACGAGGAAGCAAAATTGCCTGCTTTCACATGAAAATTCATAACTTTTTTATTTCTTAATATTTTGAGCTGAAAATCGGAGATCATACTCTCGGAATCTTACTCTTTGGGGAAAAATTGGTACTCTAGTGGCTGCTGACAATAAGGTATTTATTCTGAGCAATGAAGAGCAGAAATTTGTGAAAAAATTAACCGTGTGTTCTGATACAAAATTGTCAATTTTCAACTTTCAATAACTGCTGCAGACAGACCAAGAAGTTCAACAGAATATTACCGCGATATGAAATGGTGGCTTCGTTTAGCTATCGACAGATGTCGCTGCAGACCTTGTGCCCTTAAATGAAGGTACTCGAAATTGAGGCAGAATGGAACTGAGGTGGATTTCACCGTAGTGTGATAAACAAGGGTTACCATATCCAACCACCATCCTGTATATTGCTATCATCGACAAATGACTTACAATTTTCCTCCTCTTATCTGCGTTTGATGAAATGAGATTCTCGACTTTTTTCAAGGCTTCATCATTCAAAATGGGAAACAAGTTCTCGATATCTCCATACATCGAGCCACCTTTCGTGGTTGCGATATTCCTTGTTGACAATTGTTCAATTTGCCGAATAATCAGTCGTATGTCCGCACTTTGATTCTCACTGCGCCTCAACAGCAAATCAAGTTTTTCTATCAATTAAAAAAAATTACATTAAATTTCCCTTGGTGATTTTCAATACATGCTTCATATGTGAGATGAAGGATTTATGATGGATATTTGATCATTCATTATACAAAGTACTAACCTTCACACATGCAACACTCTCGACCTGTGTCATGCTGTACATAATGATCTCGAATGTCCCCATTTTTTTGATTCTTAATTGTTTCTCCACATATTTTCCTTTTCGTCGTTTTCATTGAAGCCTTTGATCGTGTCTTCTCTGAAATTCATCATTCAATTGGTATGAGTGATTATAAAGAGACCGAGACCGTTTTGAGTTTCATACGTTTCTCAGTAAATACAATTCAAATCATTGTTTTCGCCAGATCCTGAGTTCAATATGTAGTATATGTTGTGAGCGGACGTTCATGAGTCGGGGGTCTCATCTTAGTCGGCTTCATGTCTGGAATTCATTTTGACACACCGGACCAGGGAGTCTCTCCCACAATGCGATTACATTGTCACAGTAATATCTTAAATTAATTCCACAACGAGATTGATTGAGAGGAATTGACAATTCCTTTGTATGTATGTATGTATGTATGTACGACTTTTGTTCTGAACGAAGTTAGCCTGAAAAAAAATTTGTTCAGTTATTCAAAATATGACATTTTTCAAACATTACTCGTGTTTGTTCTTAAAGTTTCCATAGAATTCAACAAAGTAGTAACGGCTGGTAATATAGAACTCAAAATTCAGAAGGATTTCGCATTGATTCAAATGATCAACCGGTTTTATCCCACCCATGGATGGTGGGTTAAATTACCGAAAAAGCGGACGAAAGTTCATTCTTGTTGTGATTCCAACGAAATCGTGGATCCTCATGATTACAAATCCGCAGTCATATTTCCGAAATTCAAAGTTGCGAATTCAATATGGCTGACTAATTCAACGGGATTTCAGTTCATTTTCGTGTATTTGTGTTTTCGGTACCGCTGATCATGAATCTAGAGTCATATTCCCGAAATTTCGAATAGTGCATCCAATATACAGGTCAAATTGTAGGAAATTCAATTATATTCCAGTAAAACTTGGTATACTCATGGTTCCGGAGTCACTGATCACGAATCCGAAGTCGTATATCCCCAAAATTCAGAATTGCGGACTTCATATGGTCGATCTTTATAATAAATCAGTACGAAAAGAGGTTCAGAAGGAAGTAAAAGACATGTTTTCGAAAATCATTCATATTTCAAACATTCAAATCTTACTCAGTTATACATCATCATCATCTCCCGTTGCGTCCACAGAATTTTTGGGACCCCAAGCAGCAACAGAAGTTCAAAGACTATACGAAATAGGAACGTTCGTGGAATGTACGTAGGAGGTACGAAGAACATATAATGAAAGTTCATAGAATATTCAAATCAGACTGTTTTAAATATACTTAGGACGTGCATAATACTTCCGAAATGTACGATATTCATTCAATCGACGTTTAATTGACGTCCCGTCATATGTTCGGTTACATACGTTCGAAGAACATCATTGATCACCTGCAAACCGTATCCTGTGGAAATGTCAAACTTGATGCGTGAACCTGATATTGGACAATCACACGCTTTTCCAACATCTGAATAAGGAACATATGATAGAAGCTGATTTGTACTCTCTAAGTTTCTCGCAGTGGAAAATTCACTCCCAAAGAGTACAAATATTGCATGTTTAACAAGAGTGAGGTTTCACTCCTTGAGAGTGCGTTTGTATTCCATAAGAGTGAATTTTCACTCCATAAGAGTGGAATTTTAACTCGCTTCAAAGAGTGGAATTCCATGCTTTTATAAGAGTGAACTTCTCAATCCAAGAAGTTGCTAAAAGTAAGACACTTGGAATTATTATCAGTTGCTCTATCATCTTCAAGATTGATTGTGATAATAAATTCAATGCATGTTGAATCATACAACCCAACTTTGACAACTTTCAAAGAAAGCATCTTGATAATATCGACTTTGCCCGACTTCTGTTCGGCGATACAGTAACTGAACCAAACTGCAACTTTCAGTCCATTTTTGGACTCTTTCAAGGACAAGTCACTATTCCTTGCTCAGGTACGCATTTTGGAGATCTAGAACCAGTTGCGTACGACTCAGCTTGCAAAAATACATAGGAAGTCATAACCACATGCCTATATTGACGAAAAAAGCATTTTTTGTCACTCTTTGGGCTACTACAATGAAAACAACCACTGTTTCTAGATGAGCTGTGCATCTTGAAGATTCAGATTAGTCGCATCCGATCCAGCGTGGAAAATACATGGAAAATGACATCCCACATGCCTGCATTAACAAAAACTCGTTTTTGGTCATTTTTGGACCACTAAATTGTAAATTTGGATCCCTAGGCACAGTGCAATCGGGTTAGCTCACGAACTTATCCTTACTCTTGCCAAGATCTTGATTTTTCTGCGTGGGAGAAAAATTTTTATCTCAGAAAAAGCGCGCGCTTGTGGGTTTTTTCCGTTTTGAGGCCTTTTTCGAACACTGTGGGACGTGCCTTCGAGTAGTCGACCTCCTTAATAAGGAGCAATCATTTTAATGATTCATTTTATATAGCGCCCTCATATTCCACGCAGCACGAGCATGTCTCAAATGAACTCCCGTTATGTCAGTTCCGAAAGAACTCATGAAGAATTCTTAATAATTCTCCAAGAATTCTTTCTGAATACCAGGGATTCACAAAGAACTCATTCTGAACTATCATAACGGGAACTCTTAAAGGATCCCACGATCAATTCATAGAGAATTTTTTATGAATACATCGGGACCAGAGCGCTGTGTAGGATGTTTTCCTCCTACAAAAATTGTACAGAATCCTGTAGAATCCGATCTTAATTGAATGGTATTGAATGAAACCAATGAAAAAGATCCAAGTATCCTATTGAAACTGAATATGAATGAATCAGAGTTGACGGAGAATGAAAATCAATTATTGGTCGTCTCTCAATAAATTCTTACGATATTAGATCACAAATTACAGACAAGTTTTCCTCGAATGTTGAATCAGTTCTTGTGAGGAACTTGCCCATTGAATATCATGCTTTGTCGTGTACAATAATCAACCGATTCCAATACAAATTTTCTGGGAATAAGTTCTACGAAAAATGTTCAAAGTACTCATGCTTAATGAATCCTAATGAGAATTTTCTCTTATAATTTTGTAGTATTTTTTATGTCAATGCTTAATCGATTTCAATAGGGATTTCCTGCATATGGGTATATTTCTCCTACGAGAAATGATGAGAAATTTTTAAGATGTGAACGTAGAATAGGTGGTTAGGAAAAATATTTTACACAATTTCTTATCATTCTTCAATTCACTCAAATTAAGGGCCATGGCGTCTTTGAAAAAACGAGCGAAATTTTGCTACGTACTTTCTGAACAACTAAGCAATAAATACGAATTTTAAATATGTGATCATGAAGTCAATTGGTATAATTGGGCTTTAAATATCAAATTTGAACTGCAAATGACTCCTCAAAATCATTGAAACGGTTGTAAACCTATAAATGTCAATAATTTTTATCAACGGTTCTCTCACGTTTAAGAATTACTTTAGACTTCGGATTTATATTCATAGCCTTATCCAAGCAATGCACTCCATTTCTGCATATTTAAAAGTTGTGATTATTGCTCAGTTATTTGAAAACTACGTAGCAAAGTTTTATCCATCTTCTAATGCTCCAGGGCCCTTAATCTGTAGAATGAATAATCTTGTACGGACCAATTGCTTATTTGTATACAATTTCAATTGCTCTAAAGTCGAAAGAAACCAATATCTGCCCATTAGTTTGATGTAAAAGAAACAAATCACATACAAATCCATTCCACGCTTGAAATGTCGGACTAAGCCAGACGAAATCTTACAAAAATATAACATGATTCTCTTCGGTTCTGTCGAACTTTGTATGATTGTTATCCAAGGATTTGCCCGGATCCGTCTGCAATTGTCAGACCTTTCATTGAACAGGGCTGCTTTAATGCAAAATAAATCCAAAACGGATTCATAGGTCTGACAAGAATCCAACACAAACTTGTCAACCAATTGGAAATTCAATCGCAACTAGATTATCTGCTCAATAATTCTCATGGCTTTTTTCATGAAGAATTCTGATTGAAATCGATTGATTCAATCGGTGATTTTTCCAAATCTACTTTCAAAAATGTACTGAACGACACAAATTGATTCCCGAAGAAAATTTTGATAGTGAATCAACTGTTTTAGTAAGAAACTACCGTTACAGATACTTGATTCATTCTCATGGGTTTTGTTTCAATGGGAATGAATTAGAATTTTCACACAGGGTTTCTGTTAAAAAAGTGAAAACTACCTTGTATTTTCCTTCATTCATGATCTCCTCGTGATATCTTTGGCGGAGGTTCTTGAAAACTCTTGTCTCCATCATCAACAATTTGTGCTTCTTGACATATGCTGCGGATGTTAGAAACTTCTTTCCTTTTGTCGTTCATAACGTCCATGGATTCACCACTGAATTCTGTGCGAAGGTCCCCTTAATTTGTATATATATTAGAATATATTTCAATTAAAACATCATTCTGATTCTGATTGACCCAAATTATGTCGTAACTCACCACGCAAATCCGAATTTGCATCGTCATCACCATCAAGATTAATCGTTTTTGATGATTCCTCGTTAGAGATTACATTTTTCGTTCCGCCTCCAAACATTTTTCTTAGTTCATGTTCAATAGATTCATCTTCATTTCTAATGTCTGCAATTTCCACAAAACCTAATTTCAACACCGCATTAGTTACAATAAAAAAAGAAGTGCGTATAAAAAAATAACATTTTTGCTCGCGCCGCATGTGTAAGATACACGATCAGTTTCACCTATACAGTAAGCTGTAATATTATGTTCAGATTTTGTGCTAATTGAGTACACAACATTCGGAAAAGAATATTTATTAGTTTCAACATTACTTATTGTAATTATTTATTCCTAAAAATAGGTATTGAGAATAAGGTTTGGAAAATTGTTTGATCGCCAGAAATTAACTTCGTAACCAACTTGATGAATGGACGAAAGGGGAATTCAATCCATGTAAGCGCGTGCCAGCTACAACGAAAATAAGAAATCTTGTATCTGTCAGATACCGCGCGACTAATGCAGTGTTAATATTATAGATTATTTCCCCAACAGGATATCCATCGATGTTCAGGTCGCATCTCCGTAGATCCTACCAAGATAGATAGAAGAAGTGGATGTAAGATGGTTGAATGAAGATGCCACGGAGAAATGTCCGGGGATCGATGAATGTGCTGTGTGGGTTGTATTGACAATAAAATCCATTTTGTAAAGCAACTATTTTCGATTTGAATCTTCCCATAAGTATCATTTTACCTTTGTAAAAATGATCCATATTTAAACCATATATGACTATATATGGATGGAGATTTCATATATGACCAAATGTGATCCAAATTTAACCCATATTTAATGCATGTAGAGCGCATATATGACCGTATATGCATGAAGATTGACATAAGTAGGGCATATATGCATTATATATGGTTTATATGTGCGCTGTACTGTCGTCTTAAGCTAAAAGGCCATATGTCAATATTTCGAAGTTCCGAAATATCAAGCATTTTATTTAATTGTATACGTGTGAAATGATACAAAAGCCGTCATTTCTAAATCAGTTTTCAGCATATTTTTCAATAGTGTCAAGGTTTTTTCAATTGAAGCACACGTCAAAAATTTATTTGAATATGAATATGTAAAAAAACGGAAGAAAATTTGTTTGACATAGGGGAAAAGTGTCCAAAATGATCCCCTTAAGGCATACTTGAATTTTATGTGACAAGAAAAGGGTTTTTGAATCAACTTGCAATGGTATTGCTTAGTCCAATCTTTCAACTATACGAGGGTGGATTGATAAGTTTCCGGCCTGACCAAGAGATGGCGCCACTAGGCCTACCTTGAGGTGGCGTTCTATAGTACCATCCTTAGATAGCTTGTAGCTATAGTTTCAGTCCGATCGCCATGTTAGTTTAGTTTTGAGAGCACGCTGACCAAGACGCCTCTGTGTTTTTCGTAAAAATGGAAAAGCTGGAAAATCGTGCTGTCATCAAATACTTTTATTTGAAGGGGTTAACGCCGAAGGAAATTAAAGAAGAGATGGACTCAACACTGGGGACATCCTCCCCATCATATTCAACCGTTAAGCAGTGGGTTTCCGAGTTTAAAAAGGGTCGTGTGAGCACTTCTGATGAGCCTCGCTCAGGACGCCCCATTGAGGTCACAACTCCAGATATGATCGAAAAAATCCATCAAATAGTGCTGAAAGATCGCAGATTAAAAGTTCGTGAGATAGCTGAGACCTGTAAGATGTCATATGAACGTGTACAAAATATTTTGCACCAACATTTGTATATGGAAAAGCTCTGTGCAAGATGGGTGCCGCGTTTGCTAACAGTCGACCAAAAATTGATTCGAAAGAACATTCCTACCGCCAATTTGGCGTTGTATAAGCGTAATCCAAGCGAATTTTTGCGTCGATTCGTAACCATTGACGAAACTTGGGTCCACCACTACACTCCTGAAACCAAAGAACAGTCTAAACAGTGGATTGGACCAGGGGAACCAACTCCAAAGAAGGCAAAAACAATTTTTTCGGCGAACAAGGTTATGGCTACTGTTTTTTGGGATGCAAGAGGTATTATATACATTGATGACCTTGAAAAGGGTGAAACTATCACTGGTCAATACTACGCAGACTTATTGCAACGTTTGAGCCACGAAGTGAAAATTAAACGACCTCATCTGGCGAAGAAAAAAATCTTGTTTCATCACGATAACGCACCAGCGCACACGTCAATCGTTGCGATGGCTAAAATCAACGATCTGAAGTTTGAATTAATGCCGCACCCTCCCTACTCTCCAGACCTAATCCCGAGTGACTATTATCTGTTTCCTAACCTCAAAAAATGGCTTGGCGGTAAGAGATTTGCGGACAATGAAGAAGTAATCGAAGCTGTAAATGGGTATTTTGAGGAGCTTGACGAATCAGTCTATAGAGATGGCATTACTAGACTAGAACACCGCTATGAGAAATGTATCAGCCTGGGAGGAGATTATGTTGAGAAATAAAAAAAAAAAATTCTTAAAAACGTTGTTCTTCTTGGTCAGGCCGGAAACTTATCAATCCACCCTCGTACATTGTGTCATATTTTTGTCTTGTTCAGTTTATATCCCTTGAATTCCGTGGAGTACCATTTTCGGAAATGAACAAAAAATATCGTTATCGAATTCCACAGAATGATTGTATTTGTGGAATTTGAGAATTAAAAATGTCCAAACTCGAATGAAATAACCCTTATACTTTTATCATCGAATTATGACAAGACGAGAATTGAAAAAAAAATTTCACTCGAATTTTTTGAAAGTTAAGAAAAATTCCTAACTTTTGGGTCTGTGCAATATTCTTATATGTCGAAAGCTTCTCGAGATACATGCATTTGAAAAAAAAAACGGAATTTGTAAAAATCGCAAACTTGACCCCATTGTATAAACCGGAAATCACGGAAAAGAAAGAAAAACATATGGGTCCCCCATTTTTTGACAAAGAATCCGAAAAATATTATTCCAAAAATTTTTAAAAACTCAATGTCAATCTAGCGAGGAATGACCCATATATATATACAGGGTGTTCCAGAAAACATTCCGCCCCTTGGAAGGGGAGATTCATCAAACAAAAATAAACATTTTCGCCTCCAACATTTTTCAATCCGAAACTTTGTTTTTGAGTTATAAATGAAATGAGTTGACCATTCAGGTGGTGAGTACATTGGCTACCCCAATGATCGATGAGTATACTTTTGTAGCATTCACTTGATTGGTTAGAGAAGAGTGTTTATTTTTGTCCCAGGAATCTACCCTTAGAAGGGGCGGAGTGTTTTCTGGGACACCTTGTATATACATATACCAGTGTGCTTGGGACTCCCAAAAAAAAATCGCCAAATCGTTGACGGTCGTACGCTTGTTTCAACTCACCTTTGTTCCATCTGATCGGTCTTCCCTATCTTTCATTTCCAGACAAAACTCAGTAATTTTTCATGATAAATTTCTATCAGTATACAATATTCACATTTAAATATAATATATGCTCACCTTGAATACTATTCGAATGTTTTGAACTTGATGAGGGTATTCCTTCCACTCCTGTTGGTCCACTATCACATCTTGAATTACTTGATGATTGCTTATTCATTCTGTCCATAGCATATTGGTTGTCGATGGTTTGAGCTTCAAAGGGACCGCCCGAATCAATCTGATTTCCTAATAAATATGATGAGAAGAAAGAAGGTATTATACCGGTGAAAGCTAATTTCTTATACTCTTGGTATATTTACTTTTGGCTACACTGAGAAAAAGGTTTATTTATAGTTAACAAACGTATATTTGCTTATGGGGAAATAAATATTTATTCCACGCAAATCTATCATGATTCTGTCAAATATGATTTATTAACTATTAACAAACGTTTATTTCCACTAAATATCACTTGTTTATTATCAACAGAATATATTTGATTCAAACGAATATTTATTTCCCCATAAGCAAATATACGTTTGTTAACTATAAATAAACCTTTTTCTCAGTGTAGTAAGATTGACTGTTGCATTTCTTTTTATGTACTAATTTCAGTTCGTCCCAAAGATTTCGAAAATATCACTAGTCAGTTACACACAAAAAAGGAAGAATATAAAATGTTGTTGAAGCATGAATTGTTGACTGATACAGATTCAATAGGGAGAAGCGGGACACGTTTGTTCACTCCTTGTCAGTTTTGGTATTTTGTTCCGGAGCGTTTTTTAAGAAGTTCGCGATATGATTTTACTTGCCAAAGCTCCCGCTACTACTTCCGTTTCTTTATACATAATAAACATGGAAATGAAAACGTCCAAATTCCCATGATTTTTTCTATGAAATCGTGATTTCGTGGCGTGAATATTCTTGGTTTTAATCCATTGTGCTATTAAAAGGCTCGGAAATTCTCACTTATAATCACATATATATATATACCCGAAGGGAACATGAAGCTTCAGCGAACGTTCAGATTAGATCTGTATAGATCGGTCCAAAGCTTCACAGGAGCTCACTTTCAGATTCACAAACGTTTCACAAAGGTTTCACGAACGTTGAAATGTCCGCCTCAAAATACTTTCAAGGAAGATAGATTGACCGTTCATGAAGGTTCATCGAAGGTTTGATGAAGCTTCAAAAAAATATCTATACTTATATTAATTTCCATTAATTTATATGAAAAATCATTAATTATTGATCAAAAATTAAGTATTAAGCCTCGAAAGTATTTCGAGGCGGACATTTCAACGTTCGTAAAACCTTTGTGAAACGTTTGTGAATCTAAAAGTGAGCTCCTGTGAAGCTTTGGACCGATCTATACAGATCTAATCTGAACGTTCGCTGAAGCTTCATGTTCCCTTCGGGTATATATATATATATATATATATAATTAAAACTTCCTTTGAGCACCTATCATCATTATTGAGCTAGGAATCTACGACATTCTATGCAAAACTATAACAAATTAAAAAACTCTGCCAATTGATGGGCACAGTGTTTCCTCGTGTCTGTCCAAGTAGTATCCACACGTATTTTATATGAAAATTCCGATTATAGCGCAGAATTTTCAGGTGAAAATACGCTCCAATGCTACTTGGACAAAAATGGGGGAGCTTTGTGCCTATTAATGGGCAGAGTTTTTTCCTCACCGAACCCACGTTCATCTGTGAGGATCAGCTCGAAACTATGCCCTGCACAAAGGCGATGTGATCGTGCAAAAAGACCATCAAGGAAACCATCTGAGTATTATTCAAAACATGATGAAATTTGTCTAAACGTTCTTGCTCTGTTTTGTTTTGTTTCTTGAGATGATTCACACGGTAAAATGAAAATCTCGAATTGCCATAATGTTGACGGTTGATGCCCGAAGTCTCATGAAATGTTAGTTTCACACTGAGAACAACGGTTGAATTGAATATTAGACAGCTGGAAAATTTAGTCACTGTAAATAAAGATTCAGCCAACCAAATAAATTTTATTTGTCACAGCTAAATTTTTTATTCCCTTTGAATAAAGCCGTTCCATTTTTTTTCAGACAACTAGATTTTCATTTACGCCAACTGAAAATGTGCCAGTCACAAACGCTGAATTCAAGTTAATTGTATAATTAAGATGCACTCAGTGCAGTTTAGTTAGAATGCCGAAAATTTCAAAGTGATATAGCTTAGGAACAAGAACACTAATTTGGTTCAGGTTTGTTTCAGGGAGACTACGTAGTTTGATTTAGAAAATGGTGTTATATTCAAATGTCCAAGACACAGTGCTTTCAAGATATCAGGTTTTTTCAGAAAATTGAAGAAAGGCTCATCCCAAACAGCACAATAGATTTCAGTAATGTCTCAGTTATATTTCAATCTTTCATTTCTAACGCATTTCAATATCCTTCCACAGGAATATTTTAAAAATCTACAGTTTGAAATCATGTTACCTATTCGTCATGTCTCAAATACATTACAAAAGGAACATTACGCAGAGATATTTCATGAATGTTTTTGGAATATTTTAGAAATAGTTCAGAAATATTGTATTGAAGTGTAAGATTAGCTGACATTGCAATGTTTCTGATGGGACTTTGGAACCCAAGTGTTATATCCAGCAATATTACAGGAATATTTGAATGTTTCAAACGTCAGATTTCTGCAATCTTAATTAAATCTTCGGTGCTGTATGGAATATCGCATAATCTAAGGCTCAGTTCAAAATTTGCCAACGGAGAAGACTATCCTCAATTTTACAAAGAATCTCTGTGCGTAATATGCTCTCAACTCTTCAAATCACCCGGAATTATGATTTGAAATGTGAGGATTATCTTTCTGTGCGTGAAAAAATATTCGTACGGTATCAATTTAATACCGAAACGATATTGAGACTTTTGTACCAAGACCGAGACGAAACGAGCCGAGATCGAGATGATAACGTCTTTTTCTTTCTTTAACGAGACGAGAGTTTTATCGATTTGGTCTTGTCTCGTTTCGCGCGATGCCTTATTGATAACTCCAAAACTATCACATTTGTTATTGATCATTGAGCTCTATATATACTGGAGTGCGCAGTAAACAAAAATTTTGTCCCAGAGAGAGATACTCGAGTGCATGGTGCGAGAAAAAGAAGCAGATAAACGTTAATCTCGCATCTTTCTTTAAGGTGCATGTATTAGAAAGGAACAGGAATAACTCATATTTCATTTCACTCTGACCTCGGATCTCTTTTTCTATCTTTAATCAGTGCTCTCTCCAGTATATATAGAGCTCAATGTTATTGATAGATAAAATTCTGTATAGTACTAATTATAATTACGATTTTTCAGGACCTTTTCAGGAACGGATGGGTATGATGACCGATCCAATCCATTATTGCAAACAAAATCTTGGGGACAAATTTTCTTCTTTCGATCTTTTCTCGTTTGTTTATCTCTTTCTTCGTCCGTCGTACTATCTCTCAATTTACATTGCGCTTTTAGTACCTTCCGGTCAGCTACAGATAATGTGCCTGAAATTATTACATTTTTGTTATTAAATTGACGGTTCGACAAAACAAATATCCACGAATTCGAAATATTCATTGTGATCGGATACATATCTCTTAGTGTGCAAACGGGGTCATTTTGACCCCAGCATTTTGATCCAACCCTACTGTGAATTCCTAGTCATGGATTCCCAAATCCGCATCGGTCTCCGGTGGGAATCAAGTGGGTTGCATGAGAATCAAGGGGGCCGCATAGGTCTTCGCAAGAGAACCAAGTGAGTCGCATGCGTCTTCACATGCGAAGCGAGCGGGTCGATCCACTCAATTCCCATGCGAAGACCCATGCGACCCATTTGATCCCCATGCGAAGACCCATACGACCCACTTGATTCCCATGCGAAGACTCATGTGACCCACTTGATTCCCCCCGGGGACCCATGCGAATCTGAGAATCCATGACTGGGAATTTACAGTTAGGGAATTTGAATATTTTTTTCGTTTAGTTTGAACTTCAAGCATGTTCTTTAGGGAGGAGAATTTTTTTCTTTTTTAAATATCACCTTTGGCTTCGAAGTTCAATCAGATGACGGTAAGAAACATCTAAATCATTTCCACAAGAGTGCATGGTTATTCAGATATCCACTGATGAAAATAAACTGGATTCAAATCGACCCAGTGTGCACTTGATGATTCGCCACGGAGCTGTGAACTACCCTAGTGGAAATGACACATATAGACCATATATGAATCATATATGTTATGAACAATCCAACCATATATGATCCATATATGCCCCATATATGCCCCATATATGGCCCATATATGTAATGCGTTTCCATCAGGGGTATAAAAAAACATCGATCCAACGGGAATTGAACCTGGATCGTTGAGACCAGACGCCATCGCCGTATCCCTCAAGTAACGCTGGTCGGTTGAAATAAGACACTTTTCTTGCGTTTATGTAGTTCGCTTATGCTTGAAATTTGAATGTCTCGGAAAAAATAGGCCATGTTAGAATGGAAACCAAAATAGTTTCCCTCAAGGGTGCCTAAAGTCCACGTAAACGTAATTTTCATTAAAAAAGACTGCCCAACTCCCGCTTTACACATTTTTTGCATTATATAAGACTCATATATGGACCACATATGAAACATATATGGATCATTGTATATCAGATTTACAATGAGTTTCTAAATGTTTTTGAAATAATTATATTTGAATTCTTCGTTGAAATGATGAGAGACGTATTTGTTTGTTTGTTATTATTTCTATTGAGATTACCGGTTTGCAAAGTTTTTAGTTTTGACAAATCTAGTTTCCGTCAAATTCCTGTATCTCAGAGAGCTTTTAATACACAGAATGATTAATAAGCTATGAAAGTGAGGATTTTTTCTGAACTTTTTACAAATTCAAGTGAAAAATCGCTTTTCGATTCGTGTTTTGTGGAATTTTCACAGCGGAAGTGAGAAGAGTAATTTATTCGAATTTGGACATTTTCAATTCGTTGAGGTCACTGGGAGTCCAAAAAAACTTCATGGATAGTCTGTGGCTTTGTAGCTTGGAGTGCATATTGTAAATTTGAATTTGTTTGTCTTTCATTGATGCCAACAAGCATCACTAACGAGATGTAAATTTTACCGAGATCTCTGCAACAATATCTGAAAGACTGTGTGAACGGCATCTGTTTCTTTGGGTTGAGCTGCAAAAGATCCCGTGTGGCATTTAGATACGTATTTGGAAGTGTGACCTCAACGGGTTAATTTTCAAATTCCACGATTATACTATGGAGCAATATTTTTGGTTTCTTCCCAAGAATGGTACTCTACGACATTCAAGAGACATAAACGAAAAAAAACCAAAGTATGGCTTGATGATCTGATATCACATATTGATTCGTCAATGAAAAGTCAGGTATCTATTCTCTACACGGAAAAAAGAAAACATCACTGGTTACTGTCCATAACAGCGATCGGTTGAAAAACAAATGAAAACACGCTTAGAAGATAGAGGTTAGTGCGATCAAAGTGATGTGTACTGCAATGAAATTCGTCAAGGCAGCTTGGACAATAACGGCTACTGCGAGACGCAGTATTGAACGGTGTGAATTTGATTTTTCTTTTTTTTTCAATGAATTACTGCAATTCACAGTAACCATTGTTTTTTTTCCCGTATATTACAAGTCATGAATAATCGAGCACGTCAAGTTCTCATACCGCTTTTATTTTGTCTATATTTCTTGAATGCCGTACAGCATAATTTTTGGACACGAACAAAAAATTATTGTCATATTCCAAAGATTAAGTGTTCACAGACTATTTGGTTATTTGAAGACCTAGATAGTTTTCTGTTTCCGAAATTTTTCCTTGTTTCAATGCAATTATAAGAAGAGTAGAAGATACCCTTACGACCCTATTACGATTACTATTACCCTGAAAAGGTATTCCCGGAGGTTGAAAGAATATCTCAAAAGTCTTCTGAACGTTTGAAACCTCCATGTACTCTTTTGAAAATTCAATAATTTCTCAAAGCCCCCAGGTAATCTAACTAAGCAGCGAAATTCGAGGTAGTTTGTGGAGGGTTCATTGTTTTCGTGAGATTTGAAACAGAAAAATGTCAAAATCTGAATAAAATACTATTTTGGCTCTCATCACCAATTTACCACAAAATATGGCCTGGAGGAAAAATGTTATTCCAAAATTTTGAGAACTTCACGAGAGAAAAAAATCTTGCTGGATTTATAATATTTTGTTCGATCCCCATAGAAATCTGAGGGGTGTCTGTAACAATCGAACAAAACATTGTGGGTCAAACAAGATCGTTTCTTCCGTGTTGAGGAAAAATCCTGACTTTTGTGTCTGAGTGACAACTATGTTTATTGAAAGCTTTCCAAGATATAGACGTTTGAATAAAACTGGACTTGTCAAAACTAAAAGCCCTGACCAGTGCTGTTCCATGAGAAGGTTTTCCTTCTTTTGGAAGGTTTTTCAACCTTTGGGAAGGTGGAAGGAAGGTTTTGTACAACATATGAATTCGGAAGTCTTCTACAGATATAGGAAGTTTTTGGAAGGTTTTGATCTTGCTCTAAGATTTTCATGATTGGCCAATGGAATGTGAATGACACCTAGATAAAGCACACCAGAATCCACTCGGGATTCTCAAGTGCTGAATGGGTACTGGAAGATGATTTGATGCATGAAACAATTGAAAATGTGTATGGTTGAATTACATGTATTCATAACGTTTACGCCTGACCGGTGATAAACGTAACGATGTGAAAAAGTCAGGAAGGAGTCTTCTTCTATGAATTCTACATATTTTGGAGTGAAACGGAAGAAACAGGGTTCGTAACAAATTATCGCACACGGCGTGGATTGGTCTATGCTTTTGAATGGACCCAATCATATCTCGAATTCTATGAGAATAAGCCAATCAACAAAGTGTAAGATAATTTTGTTATGGAAAACTTTGGTCGAAGAAACCATCTGATCGTCTAATAAATTCTTTCACTTTACTGAATAAACCCGACTCTTCGACATGGTTTCAAAACCGGTAATTTTCAATGATTTCACTAGAAATCACTGGTTTCACGTCAATGCCGATTGATTGAGTTGATTGGATCAGATGAAGCTTTTATCATGTTTTGGGAGGATTTTTGAGCATACGTGGAAGATTTTTCTCCAAGGCGATGGAACAGCACTGCACCTAGGCAGAAGTATATTCAAAATGAAGTGAGCTATTCTCACAATAAATTGTAAAAACAAACGGTGAATTTACCGAGAAATTCTCCGGCAATTCAGGCAGCAATTAACCTGAAGAGAAATTCGGGAAAATTACCGAGATTTTGGCAGTTACACCAAAAAATGTGGTGAATATTTTGATTTTTTGGTAATTCTACTGGAATCCGCTGCACTGAGAAAAGGAAACAGTACTGATTGCTGCAAAGGACAGCAATCAATGAAAAAACAAACAAGAATGCGACGGAATGGTAGGGATCATTGCGACTGCATTCATGAGCATTGAAATAAAGTTTGTCATTGCTGGTAGAACAGTAAGGAGTACTGTGAAATGCAGCACTGCATGGTGTACATTCATTTTTTTAGCGGATTCTTGTGATTCGCAGTAGCCATTACTGTTTTCTTTTCTCAGTGTGGAATAAATCGTATGTCATTCAATGGATATACCGGGTGTCCCAGAACTCGCGGACCGGATTTCACAGGCATATTCTGCAGCTGAAATGCAGTAATTTCCCGTTTGGACATTTTTTTTGGAGGCTTAGTTTTCGAGATATGAGCATTTTAAGATTTTTTTTCAAATCCAAATTATTCAAAAGCACTGCATGGTACACACTTGAGCTCAACGCCATTCTCTAAGTTGGAAAACGGCGGATTCGTGGAAAAAAAATTCAACTATCGTATCATTGTTTGCTCCGGAGCTATAGCGATTTAAAGTTGCTGAATTCTGATTGACTAGAAGCTCAAAAATTTCAAATCGCTATAGCTCCGGAACAAACAATGATACGATAGTTGAATTTTTTTCCACGAATCCGCCGTTTTCCAACTTAGAGAACTTTTTTTCCTATTTCGATGAATATCTCGGAAACTTGAAGAGATAGCGTGAAAGATGTAAGGACATTCTTTGTAGGCAATTAAATTTCCTACGAAATGACGTTTTCATTGTTTCCGAGGAGTGTACCGTTTCGACACTACGCGTTTCCAAATTTCAGGCTTCATGCGGTTTTCCCCTTCAACACTTCACACATTCATCATGTTCTCTAGGAGATATCAGGAATGCCTCCAATGCGTCAGTTTTTGAAGATCTTGTAAATACATTTTGCCAAACGTCTGAATGTTGCTTTTTTCTCGACTCAGACAACTGTCAGATGACTTCGATACATCATTACAGAACTTCCTCCCCAAGAGAACACAAACGTAAAAACGGACATTTTGACGTTCGAGGAACGTAGAAATGTCCGCTTTTACGTTTGTGTTTTCTTGGGGCTGATACCTTTGAGAAGGTAATGAATGTGTAAAATGTTAAGGTGAGAAATTTTTATCGAAATTCGATTTTAATGCGAACAACAAAATGATTCTCTGCTTGAGTGTATATGCGACTATCCCAGATAGAAACAGTCTCGGAAACTAGATCTAATTAAATTCTTTCGGAATTACCAATTGGATTATTGACATTTCAGGAATACTTTCGGTTCTTCCGAAAAAGTTCAATTGGGTCTCTTACTGAAATGCTACTATCTGGGTATATTGAAGATTGAACTGAAAGCCTTATCACAAACATGGTTTCTGAACCAACACATGTACCAAGTAACAGTTCAATACATTTGGCTTCGTTGAATCCATGAACACTTGGACAATCAACAATTACATTCAGTGACCGTTGATCAACCAAACTGAAACGTATATCACACACTCACGCAACACACTTTTCAATACTAACTGTATATTCCAAATGTTGCAACTTTGTATTTTCTTGTATTGAAACTCTGCAAGTTTGTGCTCTGTCCTTTCAAAATATTCCGCAGGATATTGTCAGGTATATTTTCCGGATAAGTACAGATGTTGTCTTTTACCCACTCTGTTGGTACAATTTGAACTCGATTATCACATTGAAAGATGACGACGGAGTATGCCATCCTCTTGATCGCTGATACGATCTGAAAAACCATCGTATTAGAATAGTATCTAAACAGAATCATATTTTCAAGATTATTCATTTCTAATATTTGGCGGAAACATGCATTGTAAGTGACTGACATATTGAAACACTCAAGTAACACAAAAACATTCTAAACGTTCTGCGTTAATTCTCTGATCATGCATGAAAGCTGCAGGTGAGACTGTTTTGGATGAATTCGTAAAACAAAATTCTAAAAATATGCATAGAATATACTTATCCGAAACGATCTCATTCGAAGATTCTACGGATGTTCATGGAACATGCTCAGAACTCCCAAGAACCTTCTCAGCATTTCTAACCTGTCATGCTACTTGGGCATGTATAGGACATGCGAGGATCATCATATTTTAGAATTGTGAATTTTGATAATATTTACATTTCCGAGTTTACTATGGGGGGAAATACATGTAAACGTACTTTTCCTTAAGAGTTCATCATAAGAAATTGGCAGGAGTTATATCAATGAAATGAAGCACATCTTGGAATATACGTTTCAACCCTTTTCGTCCCAAATGACGTGGATTTCTAATCAATTTTCAGCTGCATAACTTATTATGAACACATCGTAAGAAAAATTTGAAATATACCATTTCCGATGGTTTAAACCTTCCTCTTTCGAATGCTGTATAGAATTTCAACGTAGGACTTGATCCAAAAAAATTATGGATGTTTTCTGAAAAAAAGTGACGATTTTTTGAGATTTTGTTTTAGAAAATCAATATTTCGAGGATGACAAAATTTAGGTACAGTACTGGAATGGCAATAATCGGTGGCATAGATGTCTGCTCTTTGAAACCCTATTTGGATATTCTTGAAGATTAAGATGGCGGATTCAATATGGCGGCCAAAATTTGAAAAAAACGTGGAAAAGCCCCTTTTGACATCTGAATCTCATGGATTTACGTCTGAAATTGTGGGAAAATGTGGAAGGGACATTATTCATCAAAAATTTGTTCTACAGCAAATAATGAGGACCAGAAATATCTAATACATCAATGGAACATGTTGTTTACCGGAGAGAACCGGGGAAATATACGATTATAAGTGTGTAAACGATGTTGACGACTGGTCTTTCGCCTTCATATGCATATATACCTACACAGCACAACAATTCATGAATAATTCGTAATGAATTAATTACGGGGGGGGGGGGGGTTCACAAAAATTCATTATGGCGATTCCAATATGGCGGACAGGGAAGTTGGAACATTGCCGATCCCCGTTAAAATCGGTACAAGGGAGTTTTTAGGGTCACTGAACACGAATCCAAGGTCAATTTCTCAAAATTCAACATGACGGTTCCAATATGGCGGACTTGGAATACGAGACATTGGCGATCCCTATGGAAATCGGTACCAGGGGGTTTTGGTGGTCGCCCAACTCAGACCCGGGCTGGTTTCCTCGGAATTGGACATGGCAGATCCAGGGGGCCTCAAAATCAAATCGTTCCGAATCCCATCATAATGATTTTCTAGGAGTTGTTGAGGCCTCTAGAACCAATTTCTAAAGTGCTGCTTACCTCCGTTACTAATTCAAATTATCTTCCCAAGCCCTCCGACGTGGGGAGAATTCGTTCAAGAATCTGTGAGCCAGAATCGTAACTTTCATGTTTCTTGTAGTCTCCTTCCTTATCATAGCAAATCGCCAGGAATATGGTAGATTGGTCATAGTACCGTATTCCTAGCGATCCTTCTGACGCGTCCTGATAAACGATTATATGAGTACACAGAAAAAAATTGGATTACATTGAGGACTGATTGGAAGAATGATTCTCCGTCACTCCAAGAACATACACTCTTGGTTCAGGTGAACTTTTTTTGATCCGATCCTCGTCTTTGTTTCGGATCTTCAATTCAACTGAAAGGCCAGTGGGTCAATCCACGTCAATTCAGGCAGGTCAGACACCCACCATTTCGGATTTCGATGAAATTTGGTGAATTTGTTGCTATTGCCAAGTTAACAACCCATGTCAAATTTCAGCTTCTCAGGATTCATAGTTCCCGAAATATCAAACATTGAAAATTTCGAAAATTTGTTCGAAACGAATTTCCAAGAGTCAGTTCCTACGATGCAGCATTCATGAAAGAAAAGTCATATCTCGGTCTCTAATTGAGATATCTCTATGAAATTTTTACCACATATCTAGAAAAGTACATAGATCCCAGAAAAAAATATCACATCAACCTCGGATATGATTTAAGCTCATGTTTTTTTTGTATTTCCAGATTGACAAATTTTTTGAGCATGAAAATTACACTAAGTTCAAATCGGATTTTCATTGAGAGGCGGTGGAATTTTTGACGTGATTTTTTTTTTAAATCAAATCTGAAAGATCCCTCTACAAGATTCTGGAAAAAAATTGATGGTTTTTTGACTGCTTGTGCGAAAATTTACTGTTTCAAGTTGATTTTGTTTTTCTATGGAAATGAACGCAACAAAACAGTAGCAGACAACGTTGGACATGCATAATTTTATATGATTTGAACATGATACCAGCACGATATAGTGGATGTGATATAGTGGTGCAGGCAATTGGGTTAATGGTGACCATAGGGGAAGGGGGCTTGTGCCTCCTTGTCCTCAAAATACATGAATAAAGAGAAAACGGCAACAAAAATCATGATACAAAAGAGATCTCCAAACAAGCCTGGATATGATTCATCCCCCCTCCCCCCCCCCACACATACATTAATAGTGTGACAGCTCGGGCCTAATTCAATAGAATACAAAAATATTGCACGTCCAGGAAGCAATGTTTTCCCAATACAATGATCAAATAATTAATATGTTTCCATATTCTGAAAACAGTTTATTTCATCGTAGCAATAAGAATATCGTACCTCTTTCCCAATATTTACAAACTCATTTCCTCGCCGAAGAGAATTTCTTTTGGATCATTTTCAATTCTTCTTGAGGAAATTGATTGAAAAATACCTTTTGTCTATTCGAAGTGGCGTGAGTTCGGAACTCTTAGAAAATGTTTGTGAACATCATAAAATACTGTATTTGAAAAAATATGAAACTCATCAGACCTATTGTTTTGATCCCTTGAAACGGCATAAGAAGAATGTCACGAAGTCACTGCGCACAGTAAGTATTATTTATTGTGAACGGTTAAATGAAGTCAACATTAAAGCAATTCCGGGTCAAAATATTTGTGACATGTGCAGGAATAAATTGAATGCATGCATTGATGATAAAACTGATGATAATGGTTCGGATACAAGTGATCATTTTTCTATCATAAGTAGCAGTAATGAGCATGATATACTTACTTTAGAAAGAACACTTATCAAAGAACAGGATTTACAATATATTAACACGGTGGTGACTGAAATTGGGTTACCCCTTGTTAAATTACATGCTGTTAAATCAGAATATAGATCATCGTATGCTAAAAGAAAACTAGAGGTAATACATGATACTTTTAAAAATAAAATGGCTAGAGCTTTGAATAAAGAATTTCTTGAAGAAGAACAATTAGAAAGTAAACTTCAAACTTTAGAACAAAAATCTAATGATTTAGATGCACTCATTCAATCGATTAAAACGAAATTCAATGCCACAAGTACTCAACGTGAAAAAATACAGCTATTAACATTAATTCCCTCTTCATGGAGTAGGAAACAAATTATGGAAGAATTTAATGCAAGTAAATATGCAGTCGATCAATCCAGGAAGCTTTTACGTGAAAAGGGAATTCTAGCTTGTCCAGAACCTAAAAAAGGAAAAAAACTTGACACGTCAATCGTAGAATTAGTGATAAATTTTTACGAAAACGATGAATATTCAAGAATTATGCCTGAACAGAAAGATACCGTCAGCGTTTCAAAGAATACACATGTACAGAAAAGGCTGATTCTTGGGAATTTAAATGAATTATATACTGCTTTTAAAAACGAATATCCAAACGTTGAACTAGGTCGCTCTAAATTTTGTTTATTGAGACCAAAATGGTGTGTTTCAGCAGGATCTTCTGGGACACACGCGGTTTGTGTGTGTACTACACATCATAATGTAAAACTATTGCTGCATGCAGGCCACATAGAAGAATCCTATCGAGATTTTATTAGCCATTTAGTTTGCACAGTTGATTGTAGAGACTGTGGATGCTTCCGATTGCGAAAGCCCTTGGCCCCAGGGGCTATGAAAATGAACTCTTATTGGCTAATTCATGGCCCCTGGGACCAAGGACTTTCGCAATCGGAAGCATTCTGTATGTTGCGTCATTGCTCAAATTGTCCATCAAGCGAAAAATTGATGAATATCTTCAGAGGGAAATTTAAGGATTATGATCCCGAAGATCAAGTAGAATACAGTCAATGGGTATCCACTGACCGAACCGAACTCATAAGACGATTTGCAACTGTGCATGAATATTTGAATATGTTAGTGGAAGAACTCGAAAAACTGGTGCCCCATTCGTTTATTGCCGAAGCACAGGCGAATTTTTTGAAAACACTCAAAGTAAATTTGGAACCTGAAAATGCAGTTGTTCTATTAGACTTCAGTGAGGATTTTACATACGTGATTCAAGATGAAGTTCAAGGTTATCACTGGTCAGAAAGTGCTTGTACGGTACATCCTGTGGTGATATATACGCGCAATCCAATCTCTAAAAACCTGGATGTATCAAACCTGTGTATTATATTGGATGATCTAGATCATGACGTACCAGTGTTTATGCAACACAGCTAAAAATCACTGTATATATTAAAGATAATCATCCAACGGTAGGCCACGTCCATTATTCCAGTGATGGATGTGCTGCACAATATAAAAATTGTAAAAATTTTTTGAATCTGTGCTTCCACGCTCAAGATTTTTCTCTGGGAGCTTCGTGGTCTTTCTTCGCAACTAGCCATGGAGAATCTCCATGTGATGGAATTGGAGGGACGGTCAAACGTCTGGTTGCTAAAGGAAGCCTCCAACGAAATATGGGAAATACCATTGACTCTGCAGAAAAAGTGTTTGATTTCTGCACTTTGCGAATTCAGAATATCCACTTCCAGTTCATTAAAAAGGAATCCTCATCACAATTACGTCAAATCCTGACAAAACGATTTGCGAATGCGAGAACGATACCGGGAACAAGAGGATTCCACCACTTAGTTCCTCTTTCGGAACGTTCTATTGGAACGAAGAGGATCAGTGATGATGAAGATTTTGCTTCGAAATTCCACTTTCATGGAGGATATGAGCAGCATGTAAGCACCGATTCACAAATCACTAGCAATTCATATGTTGCTTGTATTTATGATGAGCACTGGTTTGTGGGTTTGGTTTTATCAGTGGATGAAAAAGAAGGTGATGTGAAGGTGGAATTTTTACATCCTTATGGACCAGCAAGATCATTTTACTGGCCTACCGGAACGAGAGAAGACATATGTTATGTACCACTTCATAATATTATAAGCTGTGTTAGTGCTCCCACAACAACAGGATCTGGGAGGACATATCAATTTCCGCAAGGAGAATTGAAAATGATCCAAAAGAAATTCTCTTCGGCGAGGAAATGAGTTTGTAAATATTGGGAAAGAGGTACGATATTCTTATTGCTACGATGAAATAAACTGTTTTCAGAATATGGAAACATATCAATTATTTGATCATTTGTATTGGGAAAAAAATTGCTTCCTGGACGTGCAATATTTTTGTATTCTATTGAAATAGGCCCTAGCTGTCACACTATTATCCCTCAAACCGTATGCCTCCCCAAAATCACGTTGACGGTAACCCCCGGTCTGACAGACCGCTATTACCTTCTCCTTGATGTTTGGAGTTGCAGAAGTGAAGAAAACACTTTTTCGACTATTATGAATGTCGAAGGGATAAGGCAGAGGGTTTATGTATAGGAAGTAGTGCATAATTCTGTGCAGAATAGAAATACAATTTTTAACAAATTAACTAGAAAAGTTCAAGTTATGGAGAAATCAAATTTTCATAGCGGTCTGTCAGACCGGGGTTACCGTTAGAGGGTTAATGTATGTGTGGGGGGGGGGGGGAGATGAATCATATCCAGGGTTGTTTGAAGATCTCTTGTGTATCATGATTTTTGCTGCCGTTTTCTCTATTTATGTATTTTGAGGACAAGGAGGCACAAGCCCCCTCCCCCTATGGTCACCATCAACCCAATTGCCTGCACTACTATATCGTGCTGGTATCATGTTCAAATCATATAAAATTATGCATGTCCAACGTTGTCTGCTACTGTTTTGTTGCGTTCATTTCCATAGAAGGACAAAATCAACTTGAAACAGTAAATTTTCGCACAAGGAGTCAAAAAACCATCAATTTTCTTCCAGAATCTTGTGAAGGGATCTCTCAGCTTCAATTTGGAAAGAAATCAAGTCAAAAACTCCACCGCCTCTCAATGAAAATCCAATTTGAACTTAGTGTAATTTTCATGCTCAAAAAATTTGTCAATCTGGAAATACAAAAAAAACATGAGCTCAAATCATATCCGAGGTTGATGTGATATTTTTTTCTGGGATCTATGTACTTTTCTAGATATGTGGTAAAAATTTCATAGAGATACCTCAATTAGAGACCGAGATATGACTTTTCTTTCATGAATGCTGCATCGTAGGAACTGATTCTTGGAAATTCGTTTCGAACAAATTTTCGAAAATTTCAATGTTTGATATTTCGGAAGCTATAAATCCTGGGAAGCTGAAATTTGACATGGGTTGTTAACTTGGCAATAGCAACAAATTCACCGAATTTCATCGAAATCCAAGATGGTGGGTGTCTGACCTGTCTGAATTGACGTGGATTGACCCCAGTTCGAGTGATCGGTTCATCGGTAATCGTGTTCAGCGACCCTAAAAACTCCCATGTACTGATTTTCACGAGAATCGACAATTTTTCGAATTTCAAGTTCACGATATTGAAACCGCCATGTTAAATTGTGGGGACCCGTCTCCGGATTTGTGTTTAGCGACCCTAAAAACTCTCTTGTACCGATTTCCACGGGGATCAGCTATCCTTTGAATTCCAAGTCCGCCATATTGGAACCGTAATGTTGAATTTTGGGAAATTGACCTTGGATTTGTGTTCAGCGACCCCAAAAACTCTCTCGTACTGATTTTCACGGGGATCGGCAATTTTTTGAATCCCAAGTACGCCATATTGGACTCGCCATATTGAATTCCGGGAAAGTGGCCTAGAATTCGTGTTCAGTGACCCACACAAGTTCCAGGTACCGATTTCCGCTGAGATCAGCCATGTTTTGGATTTTAAGTTCGCCATATTGCAACCGCCACATTGAATTTCGTGAAACCGACCCCGGATTAGTGTTCAGCGACCCTCAAAACTCCCAAACATCGATTCTCAGTGCAATCGGAGGAGCTGAATTTTTTGACCGCCATATTGGATCTCTGCCGTCCAAAGCAAGAAGACCGTAAGTCGCATTTTTGACGAAAATTCATTAGTCATATCATTTTAATCGTAAAAAAATTCTGCATTCCACTGTGTTTTTCATTTTGAAAAAAACTCATTACTTTTTCAATAACAGCGGTTCGAAGTACGCAGAAATTAATCAAATTTTAAACGTTTATAGAAAAAAAACCGTAACTAACACAAAAATGGGAAGTTATAATACTTCAATAGTCTGTAGACCTCAAGGATAAGCCATTTCTGGGGTATATTATACCCTAGAAATGGTTTGCCGTTGAAAAATGATTCGTTTTATTGATTTTGGATGAAAACAGTTTTTCTTGATTTTCTCGACTTGAAGTCAAATGCACTTACGGTCTTCTTGCTTTGGACGGCAGATCTGCCATTTGCAATTTCAGGAATTTCGCGTCGTAAACGTAATTCAGAGGCACACGACTATAATGAGCAATGATATTAACGATCCGTAGAGCACACCCCGAGCTGCTATACCTGGTTTGAGTGATTTTTATCTCGACCTTTCCGTGTTTCAGCTGCCATATTGCCAAACATGGGGCTCCAATAAAAAAACACCGGACGACATCAAGAAGGAGAAGCTTCAAAGAGAATTTTGAATATCCTCTGAGATTCTTATTCTCAAAAACAAAATGTGCAGGAGGGGGTGGCTGATTTCACAAATAATGCCCCATATGTAAGTGTGAATCGCGTATTTCCTCGGTTTTCCACGAAAAAAGTGCAATAAAAAATAATCATACGAAGAAGAAACACCAAAAAATACAGAAAAACAAGAACTAACAAACCCACACAGCCCAGCAGTTCAAAAACAATTCATATTGAATTCATTTGGAACGATAAGAGTCCAGAATGCACTCATTAAGGACTGTTTCTGAACTGTTGTGCTATGTGGGAAAAACTTTTCAACTGACGTTTACCTGCAGGTGGTGAGAGTCAGGTAACTGTAAGACCAATTGCCGGCTGGAGAACGTGAGAACATGTTTAAATATATACACGAATGGATAAATGAATAAATCAATAAATATATATATATATATATATATATATATATATATTGTATATATGCATTTGTACATGTTTGTATGCATATAAATATATATACCCAAACGGCACAACAGTTCCGGAAGAATTCATAACGAATTCATTTGGAGTTCAAAGAATTCATAATGAATTCATTACGAATTATTTCTGAATTGTTGTGCTGTGTAGGTATATATGCATATGAAGGCGAAAGACCAGTCGTCAACATCGTTTACACACTTATAATCGCATATTTCCTCGGTTCTCTCCGGTAAACAACATGTTCCATTGATGTATTAGATATTTCTGGTCTTAATTATTTGCTGTAGAACAAATTTTTGATGAATAATGTCCCTTCCACATTTTCCCACAATTTCAGACGTAAATCCATGAGATTCAGATGTCAAAGGGGGCTTTTTCACGGTTTTTTTCAAATTTTGGCCGCCATATTGAATCCGCCATCTTGATCTTCAAGAATATCCAAACAGGGTTTCAAAGAGCAGACATCTATGCCACCGATTATTGCCATTCCAGTACTGTACCTAAATTTTGTCATCCTCAAAATATTGATTTTCTAAAACAAAATCTCAAAAAATCGTCCACTTTTTTTCAAAAAACATCCATAACTTTTTTGGATCAAGTCCTACGTTGAAGTTCTATACGGTATTTGAAAGAGGAGGGATCAAACCATCGGCAACGGCATATTTCAAATTTTTCCTACGATGCGTTCATAATAAGTTACACAGCTGAAAATTGACTAGAAATTCACGTCATTGGGGACGAAAAGGGTTAAGCTATCTCCACAATGTTTTTGTCGAAAAAATATTTCAAAATCGCAGAACTCCAGCTGCTGGAAGTTGGTACCTCTTTTCTACGTCCTGCCACTCACACATCTCAATTCTTATCCATTTTCATTTCAAAATGAAAGAAAATTGTATTATCATTATGTGCGAAGACACACAACTTGACGGAGGCAAAAAAATTGAAAATTCAAGTGCATTTTGGAAGGACACACCCGTTTTTGATTCAGGAAATTGACAAAAATAAATTGAATGAATGTTTTTTGTGCATATGTTCTTCTCTTAGTCAAATTATGCCTTTTTACATGTTTGGAGTATAGAAATGTGGTGTGTTAATTTTGTATGAATATTCAGACCTGTAGGCTGCACGACGCAAAAACGAGGGTCCAACTCATAGCTTCACTATTTTCAAATATTTTTGTCTCAAAAAATTGCAAACATAGTTCAAAATGTATATTTTGAGGTATGCTTCATTTAATTGAGGTACCTTCAATCAATTTTTTTTGATCCTCAAAAAGAGGCACATTCACTTGTGTTTTCTCCCTCAATCAATTGTTTGTTCAATGCATGCAGTGACTGAATTGAATCTTTATTTTTACCTGCCCTTGGGCGTAGTTAGTGGGGGAAGGACTTTTGCTTCAATCATTAAGCAAATCACTAACTCCAGCCATATTTTGGTAATGGAGCACTGATTTATGAACATTTTGTCAAGGATGTTGATGACTTAGGTTCCTCATCTCAGTAGGCTTCATGACTGAGATTTATTTTGATACATCGGACCAGGGAGTCTCTCCCATAATGCGATTACATTGTATCTAAGATGAATTCCATAACATCAAAAATCGAACCCTCTCCGACTCAAAGCAATGCAGTTGCACAGCTTTCTGCACTTTCACAGCTTCATTCATTCTAAACAAAATTGAAAATTCAGTCATAATGGTTCCAGTATCAGTTTTACATTGGCCATGATTATATGTACATACACAGAATTTTCGTGCAATCATATGGGACGGAGTTCCAAATAGTTGGAAGCGCAATTAACTCGCTTCTCGAATGCGCAAAATAGACCGATTCCATTGCTCTAGTCAGCTTCATGCCATCGTATTATGATATATTACGATACATCCTATGAGAAGCACATGTTCACGTATGTCTGTCGTAGCGTTTCGTGGAAGCAACTACAACAGAGTTAACAACAGAGCTCCCATATAACATATGAAGAATTTTCCTCCAGAACATGAATAGAACTCTTGTAGAACTCTTTTTGAACTGATGAATTCATGAAAATTTCTGAAAGTGTTCTATTCCACTGACATTAACGAGGTCCTTCTACGACGCTTCTCGGATTGTTTCGATACTTTTAAAGAACTCGTTAATGTCAACGAAATTCGGATTCAACATTTTCGAAAAGCCCATGTTTCATGAGAATTCATCTATGTTAACCACGATAATCAAGAAATAAAAACTGCAGAGAAACTCAGTGATATATACAGGGTATTCCAGATCAAAATATCAACATTTCTATGGCATATTCTGCAAGCAATATGCAATCATTTCTCGATTGAAAACATTTTTTTCAATGCCAGGGATGGGCAGCCTAGAGTACTTTTGTACTCCCGGAGTATTTTCAGTAAGGAGTACTTTTTGCTGACCCCATGTAAAGACATATTTTGCCCAAAACAAAAAGTACTCCTCACTGAAAATACTCCGGGAGTACAAAAGTACTCCAGGCTGCCCAACCCTGTTCGATGCTTAGTTTCTGAGATATGAGCACTTTTAGATTTTTTTTTTAATCCAAATCACTCAAGCACACTGTGAAGTATGTACTGGAGCTTTGCGTCATTCTCTGAATTGGAAAACGGTGGATTCTGGGAAAACAATTCAACTATCCTATCATTGTTTGTTTTTAAATTTTCATGCTCCCAGCCAATCGGAATTCAACAACTTTCAATTATTATAGCGCCGAAACAAACAATGATAGGATAATTGAATTTTTTTCCAGGAATTTGCCGTTTTCCAACTTAGCCCTCTCCATCGCATGCGGCGTCGGCACTTTGATTTCGTCAAACAAATGGTGACGCATTCGAAGGAGAGGGTTGATGAATAACACAAAGCACCAGTATGTAGCATATAGTGCTCTTGAGTTATTTGGATTTAAAAAAAAATCTAAAAATGCTCATATCTCAAGAACTGATCCTCAAAAAAAATTGTTCTTAAACGGGAAATTATTGCATTTTGCTTGCAGAATATGCCATAAAAATGTTGATACTTTGATCTGAGACACCCTGTATATACAGCTGAGAAAATTTCTCCGAAATGAGTTATTGTTGGAGAAGAAATTTTTGAAATAATCAAAGGGCTTGTTCGATTTCAATAAAAATTGAATGGATCATGGGTACACGGAAAAAAAACCATTTTCATCATGACCATCCAAACAGTGGTCACAGATCGGAAACGAAGCCTTTACTCACACAGACATATAAGTACATACATGTGCAAACATGTACATAACACATATCCACATGTATGTAATGTACTTTCACATCTGTGTGAGTAAAGTCTTCGTTTCCGATCTGTGATCACTACGTCGAAAGTGTATCGTTGATATAACGAAACGGATTGGCATAGAGACGATATGTTCTTTTTCCCCACACCTGCACGGAAAGCAGCTCTTTGCAGACTAGTTTTTGGGGGCGAAAGTGATCAATTCCAGACCAGTGTTGTCGAAGTGACCCATAAGACTGTGGGCAGCGGGCGGAAAATTTTCCTCCCTGCGGAGCGGGACGAAAATTTTCGTCCCTGTGCAGGTGTGGGAAAAAATAGTGTGTTCACCTCGGGGGGAAAGTGTAATTTCGGACTCGTGTGGTTGTTTTCCCGAGCCTCCGGCTCGGGAAAATCCAACTTCACCCTCGTCTGAAATTACGTACTTTTCCCCCTTGGTTAACAGTATACTATTGTTTTGACCTTGACGTATCGTTAAAATGACACCACGCAGTGTGTTCATAACCTTTCTTCGTTGAGCTTATTATGTATAGCTATGGTAACGAAACTGGAAAGTGATGATGAGGATATTTTCTTTCCGTGATAAGGGCTTGAAGTAAGATCTGCTATAAATTTCAACTCATCCAATCGACTGTATCCTGAGATATCCCGGACACAGACATACACAAATAACCCGACGGATTCCTAATCAGCATTGAATGAAATGGAAAACTATCCAACTCCCAATGGAATCTTTCCAATATTTCAAGAGATACTGTCACACAGCAGGATAGCGGGTACAATAGACACCCCATACTTGGTGTACTACGTATACTGCTGAGTGCCTAAGAGGTGGTTCAAAAAATGTGCCAAAATTAACCAACATACTTTCGAGTGTTTAGAACAAAGCTATATATCGACAATGAGGCAACCATTAGATCTTTTGTGGTTCAAAAATCAAAGAAGTCCTGGAAAAATTCGTCTTGAAAAAAATCCCCTGCGCAAAAATAACCCATATACGCATTTAAGGGTTAAGGAACTCCGAACAGATATCGCAATGCATTCTGAAAATTGAGTCAACGTTCTCAAAGTTTTCCTGAAAATTCAGAAGAGAGTGGGTGCAATGATTACAGTCACGTTGTCTGAATTCACAGAAGGAATTTCCTCAGTGTGATTCCATCAAACGGCTAAATTTGGACATATTAATCATTCAACGATACTTGCATTCTTTTTTATATTTCATTTGATTTTGTTCTTTATTTGGAAGTAATTGACCGTGTTAAAATGCATTGACTCACAGT